>JAEVLN010000002.1:4261455-4473486 GCA_018350325.1 Globodera rostochiensis
AAATGCCCTTGTTTTTCATTGTCAGAACTAAACTAAAAGCAAATCTCAAAATAAAGCCATCAAATTGTCCATCATTGAAAATGTGAAATAAGAAGAGAATGATGATGCTCAATGCGAATGAAAATTGTGCGGACAGTGAAGAGAGCAGCAGTCGCCGAGTGGAAGAAAAGAGAGTGGGCTGAGTGAACAACTATTGCATAGGAGGTGCTGGAATCAGACCCAAAAATGCACGCACAGCATCCAACATTTGCTTTCACCAAAACATTCATTCTCCCCACAGCGCTTCTTTCTTCGGTTTAATTACCCAAGTTTGAGGTACTTGGTGTATCCTGCCCAAAATATCTGTGGCATGGAATAAATTTTGGAACTGCGCTGCCCTCAACTGGGCGGCGCTTAAATTTGTCTTAAAAGGATGTGTGTTTACGAGTTAGCTTTAAAAAAGTTGGAATTTTGCAGGAGTTTCGGTGAATTCGACAAATTAGAGAAATTTTTTACATACATTCAATTTTTGAGAAAATTATACTTAGAGTTATTCTTGACAAATTTTGTCCAATATCTGTTTGATTTGAGCGTGACCAATGAGACAAAAAGTCACACATTTGGTTGGCTTCCCTCACTCCTGCATCGCTTACGACCATACCACGTTGAAAGCACGCCATCCCGTCCGATCTGGCAAGTTAAGCAACGTTGGGCCTCCTTAGTACTTGGAACGGAGACGTCCTGGGAATCGGCGGTGTTGTAGGCTTTATTTTTTTTAAATTTTTAACTTAATTTCTGATTAGGTATTTATTTTTTTGTTTGTTCAAAAAATATTAGCACTCGTTTGATAATTACGTGCGCGTGGATTTATTTCTCTTATCATTTCAGCTTTTTGATCTCCAAAAATGTCCGCAAATCTACACAATTTTGATATTTTTCAATCGAATAACATATTCCCTTTCACCCTATTTATAAACAAATTTCAATAAGTTTGAACAAAAGAGTTCCCTGCCGCCCCATTATTGTTTTTGGCCAAATTTGATGGACTGTAACTTTGCTTAGAATGGCGAGCGGCGCCCGATTTTTGCATATTCGTACTCAGCTCGACGAGGGGAATCGATTGATATAAAATTTAGGCGAATTTGAGACAGTTGAAAAAAAACATGTTTTTTCATTTATATCGTTATTTTTAATTTATTTTAATAAAATTTTTGTATTTTTTTATCCTTCGAATTTGCGTGTAAGTTAGAAATGCCCTTGTTTTACATTGTCAGAACTAAACTAAAAGCAAATCTCAAAATAAAGCCATCAAAAAATTTCATCCATTGAAAATAAATAAGAAGAGAATGATGATGCTCAATGCGAATGAAAATTGTGCGGACAGTGAAGAGAGCAGCAGTCGCCGAGTGGAAGAAAAGAGAGTGGGCTGAGTGAACAACTATTGCATAGGAGGTGCTGGAATCAGACCCAAAAATGCACGCACAGCATCCAACATTTGCTTTCACCAAAACATTCATTCTCCCCACAGCGCTTCTTTCTTCGGTTTAATTACCCAAGTTTGAGGTACTTGGTGTATCCTGCCCAAAATATCTGTGGCATGGAATAAATTTTGGAACTGCGCTGCCCTCAACTGGGCGGCGCTTAAATTTGTCTTAAAAGGATGTGTGTTTACGAGTTAGCTTTAAAAAAGTTGGAATTTTGCAGGAGTTTCGGTGAATTCGACAAATTAGAGAAATTTTTTACATACATTCAATTTTTGAGAAAATTATACTTAGAGTTATTCTTGACAAATTTTGTCCAATATCTGTTTGATTTGAGCGTGACCAATGAGACAAAAAGTCACACATTTGGTTGGCTTCCCTCACTCCTGCATCGCTTACGACCATACCACGTTGAAAGCACGCCATCCCGTCCGATCTGGCAAGTTAAGCAACGTTGGGCCTCCTTAGTACTTGGAACGGAGACGTCCTGGGAATCGGCGGTGTTGTAGGCTTTATTTTTTTTAAATTTTTAACTTAATTTCTGATTAGGTATTTATTTTTTTGTTTGTTCAAAAAATATTAGCACTCGTTTGATAATTACGTGCGCGTGGATTTATTTCTCTTATCATTTCAGCTTTTTGATCTCCAAAAATGTCCGCAAATCTACACAATTTTGATATTTTTCAATCGAATAACATATTCCCTTTCACCCTATTTATAAACAAATTTCAATAAGTTTGAACAAAAGAGTTCCCTGCCGCCCCATTATTGTTTTTGGCCAAATTTGATGGACTGTAACTTTGCTTAGAATGGCGAGCGGCGCCCGATTTTTGCATATTCGTACTCAGCTCGACGAGGGGAATCGATTGATATAAAATTTAGGCGAATTTGAGACAGTTGAAAAAAAACATGTTTTTTCATTTATATCGTTATTTTTAATTTATTTTAATAAAATTTTTGTATTTTTTTATCCTTCGAATTTGCGTGTAAGTTAGAAATGCCCTTGTTTTACATTGTCAGAACTAAACTAAAAGCAAATCTCAAAATAAAGCCATCAAATTGTCCATTATCCATTGAAGTGAAATAAGAAGAGAATGATGATGCTCAATGCGAATGAAAATTGTGCGGACAGTGAAGAGAGCAGCAGTCGCCGAGTGGAAGAAAAGAGAGTGGGCTGAGTGAACAACTATTGCATAGGAGGTGCTGGAATCAGACCCAAAAATGCACGCACAGCATCCAACATTTGCTTTCACCAAAACATTCATTCTCCCCACAGCGCTTCTTTCTTCGGTTTAATTACCCAAGTTTGAGGTACTTGGTGTATCCTGCCCAAAATATCTGTGGCATGGAATAAATTTTGGAACTGCGCTGCCCTCAACTGGGCGGCGCTTAAATTTGTCTTAAAAGGATGTGTGTTTACGAGTTAGCTTTAAAAAAGTTGGAATTTTGCAGGAGTTTCGGTGAATTCGACAAATTAGAGCAATTTTTTACATACATTCAATTTTTGAGAAAATTATACTTAGAGTTATTCTTGACAAATTTTGTCCAATATCTGTTTGATTTGAGCGTGACCAATGAGACAAAAAGTCACACATTTGGTTGGCTTCCCTCACTCCTGCATCGCTTACGACCATACCACGTTGAAAGCACGCCATCCCGTCCGATCTGGCAAGTTAAGCAACGTTGGGCCTCCTTAGTACTTGGAACGGAGACGTCCTGGGAATCGGCGGTGTTGTAGGCTTTATTTTTTTTAAATTTTTAACTTAATTTCTGATTAGGTATTTATTTTTTTGTTTGTTCAAAAAATATTAGCACTCGTTTGATAATTACGTGCGCGTGGATTTATTTCTCTTATCATTTCAGCTTTTTGATCTCCAAAAATGTCCGCAAATCTACACAATTTTGATATTTTTCAATCGAATAACATATTCCCTTTCACCCTATTTATAAACAAATTTCAATAAGTTTGAACAAAAGAGTTCCCTGCCGCCCCATTATTGTTTTTGGCCAAATTTGATGGACTGTAACTTTGCTTAGAATGGCGAGCGGCGCCCGATTTTTGCATATTCGTACTCAGCTCGACGAGGGGAATCGATTGATATAAAATTTAGGCGAATTTGAGACAGTTGAAAAAAAACATGTTTTTTCATTTATATCGTTATTTTTAATTTATTTTAATAAAATTTTTGTATTTTTTTATCCTTCGAATTTGCGTGTAAGTTAGAAATGCCCTTGTTTTACATTGTCAGAACTAAACTAAAAGCAAATCTCAAAATAAAGCCATCAAATTGTCCATATCCATTGAAGTGAAATAAGAAGAGAATGATGATGCTCAATGCGAATGAAAATTGTGCGGACAGTGAAGAGAGCAGCAGTCGCCGAGTGGAAGAAAAGAGAGTGGGCTGAGTGAACAACTATTGCATAGGAGGTGCTGGAATCAGACCCAAAAATGCACGCACAGCATCCAACATTTGCTTTCACCAAAACATTCATTCTCCCCACAGCGCTTCTTTCTTCGGTTTAATTACCCAAGTTTGAGGTACTTGGTGTATCCTGCCCAAAATATCTGTGGCATGGAATAAATTTTGGAACTGCGCTGCCCTCAACTGGGCGGTGCTTAAATTTGTCTTAAAAGGATGTGTGTTTACGAGTTAGCTTTAAAAAAGTTGGAATTTTGCAGGAGTTTCGGTGAATTCGACAAATTAGAGCAATTTTTTACATACATTCAATTTTTGAGAAAATTATACTTAGAGTTATTCTTGACAAATTTTGTCCAATATCTGTTTGATTTGAGCGTGACCAATGAGACAAAAAGTCACACATTTGGTTGGCTTCCCTCACTCCTGCATCGCTTACGACCATACCACGTTGAAAGCACGCCATCCCGTCCGATCTGGCAAGTTAAGCAACGTTGGGCCTCCTTAGTACTTGGAACGGAGACGTCCTGGGAATCGGCGGTGTTGTAGGCTTTATTTTTTTTAAATTTTTAACTTAATTTCTGATTAGGTATTTATTTTTTTGTTTGTTCAAAAAATATTAGCACTCGTTTAATAATTACGTGCGCGTGGATTTATTTCTCTTATCATTTCAGCTTTTTGATCTCCAAAAATGTCCGCAAATCTACACAATTTTGATATTTTTCAATCGAATAACATATTCCCTTTCACCCTATTTATAAACAAATTTCAATAAGTTTGAACAAAAGAGTTCCCTGCCGCCCCATTATTGTTTTTGGCCAAATTTGATGGACTGTAACTTTGCTTAGAATGGCGAGCGGCGCCCGATTTTTGCATATTCGTACTCAGCTCGACGAGGGGAATCGATTGATATAAAATTTAGGCGAATTTGAGACAGTTGAAAAAAACATGTTTTTTCATTTATATCATTATTTTTAATTTATTTTAATAAAATTTTTGTATTTTTTTATCCTTCGAATTTGCGTGCAAGTTAGAAATGCCCTTGTTTTTCATTGTCAGAACTAAACTAAAAGCAAATCTCAAAATAAAGCCATCAAATTGTCCATCATTGAAAATGTGAAATAAGAAGAGAATGATGATGCTCAATGCGAATGAAAATTGTGCGGACAGTGAAGAGAGCAGCAGTCGCCGAGTGGAAGAAAAGAGAGTGGGCTGAGTGAACAACTATTGCATAGGAGGTGCTGGAATCAGACCCAAAAATGCACGCACAGCATCCAACATTTGCTTTCACCAAAACATTCATTCTCCCCACAGCGCTTCTTTCTTCGGTTTAATTACCCAAGTTTGAGGTACTTGGTGTATCCTGCCCAAAATATCTGTGGCATGGAATAAATTTTGGAACTGCGCTGCCCTCAACTGGGCGGCGCTTAAATTTGTCTTAAAAGGATGTGTGTTTACGAGTTAGCTTTAAAAAAGTTGGAATTTTGCAGGAGTTTCGGTGAATTCGACAAATTAGAGCAATTTTTTACATACATTCAATTTTTGAGAAAATTATACTTAGAGTTATTCTTGACAAATTTTGTCCAATATCTGTTTGATTTGAGCGTGACCAATGAGACAAAAAGTCACACATTTGGTTGGCTTCCCTCACTCCTGCATCGCTTACGACCATACCACGTTGAAAGCACGCCATCCCGTCCGATCTGGCAAGTTAAGCAACGTTGGGCCTCCTTAGTACTTGGAACGGAGACGTCCTGGGAATCGGCGGTGTTGTAGGCTTTTTTATTTTTTTTTTTTAACTTAATTTCTGATTAGGTATTTATTTTTTTGTTTGTTCAAAAAATATTAGCACTCGTTTGATAATTACGTGCGCGTGGATTTATTTCTCTTATCATTTCAGCTTTTTGATCTCCAAAAATGTCCGCAAATCTACACAATTTTGATATTTTTCAATCGAATAACATATTCCCTTTCACCCTATTTATAAACAAATTTCAATAAGTTTGAACAAAAGAGTTCCCTGCCGCCCCATTATTGTTTTTGGCCAAATTTGATGGACTGTAACTTTGCTTAGAATGGCGAGCGGCGCCCGATTTTTGCATATTCGTACTCAGCTCGACGAGGGGAATCGATTGATATAAAATTTAGGCGAATTTGAGACAGTTGAAAAAAAACATGTTTTTTCATTTATATCGTTATTTTTAATTTATTTTAATAAAATTTTTGTATTTTTTTATCCTTCGAATTTGCGTGTAAGTTAGAAATGCCCTTGTTTTACATTGTCAGAACTAAACTAAAAGCAAATCTCAAAATAAAGCCATCAAATTGTCCATTATATTGAAGTGAAATAAGAAGAGAATGATGATGCTCAATGCGAATGAAAATTGTGCGGACAGTGAAGAGAGCAGCAGTCGCCGAGTGGAAGAAAAGAGAGTGGGCTGAGTGAACAACTATTGCATAGGAGGTGCTGGAATCAGACCCAAAAATGCACGCACAGCATCCAACATTTGCTTTCACCAAAACATTCATTCTCCCCACAGCGCTTCTTTCTTCGGTTTAATTACCCAAGTTTGAGGTACTTGGTGTATCCTGCCCAAAATATCTGTGGCATGGAATAAATTTTGGAACTGCGCTGCCCTCAACTGGGCGGTGCTTAAATTTGTCTTAAAAGGATGTGTGTTTACGAGTTAGCTTTAAAAAAGTTGGAATTTTGCAGGAGTTTCGGTGAATTCGACAAATTAGAGCAATTTTTTACATACATTCAATTTTTGAGAAAATTATACTTAGAGTTATTCTTGACAAATTTTGTCCAATATCTGTTTGATTTGAGCGTGACCAATGAGACAAAAAGTCACACATTTGGTTGGCTTCCCTCACTCCAGCATCGCTTACGACCATACCACGTTGAAAGCACGCCATCCCGTCCGATCTGGCAAGTTAAGCAACGTTGGGCCTCCTTAGTACTTGGAACGGAGACGTCCTGGGAATCGGCGGTGTTGTAGGCTTTATTTTTTTTTAATTTTTAACTTAATTTCTGATTAGGTATTTATTTTTTTGTTTGTTCAAAAAATATTAGCACTCGTTTGATAATTACGTGCGCGTGGATTTATTTCTCTTATCATTTCAGCTTTTTGATCTCCAAAAATGTCCGCAAATCTACACAATTTTGATATTTTTCAATCGAATAACATATTCCCTTTCACCCTATTTATAAACAAATTTCAATAAGTTTGAACAAAAGAGTTCCCTGCCGCCCCATTATTGTTTTTGGCCAAATTTGATGGACTGTAACTTTGCTTAGAATGGCGAGCGGCGCCCGATTTTTGCATATTCGTACTCAGCTCGACGAGGGGAATCGATTGATATAAAATTTAGGCGAATTTGAGACAGTTGAAAAAAACATGTTTTTTCATTTATATCGTTATTTTTAATTTATTTTAATAAAAATTTTTGTATTTTTTTATCCTTCGAATTTGCGTGTAAGTTAAAAATGCCCTTGTTTTTCATTGTCAGAACTAAACTAAAAGCAAATCTCAAAATAAAGCCATCAAATTGTCCATCATTGAAAATGTGAAATAAGAAGAGAATGATGATGCTCAATGCGAATGAAAATTGTGCGGACAGTGAAGAGAGCAGCAGTCGCCGAGTGGAAGAAAAGAGAGTGGGCTGAGTGAACAACTATTGCATAGGAGGTGCTGGAATCAGACCCAAAAATGCACGCACAGCATCCAACATTTGCTTTCACCAAAACATTCATTCTCCCCACAGCGCTTCTTTCTTCGGTTTAATTACCCAAGTTTGAGGTACTTGGTGTATCCTGCCCAAAATATCTGTGGCATGGAATAAATTTTGGAACTGCGCTGCCCTCAACTGGGCGGTGCTTAAATTTGTCTTAAAAGGATGTGTGTTTACGAGTTAGCTTTAAAAAAGTTGGAATTTTGCAGGAGTTTCGGTGAATTCGACAAATTAGAGCAATTTTTTACATACATTCAATTTTTGAGAAAATTATACTTAGAGTTATTCTTGACAAATTTTGTCCAATATCTGTTTGATTTGAGCGTGACCAATGAGACAAAAAGTCACACATTTGGTTGGCTTCCCTCACTCCAGCATCGCTTACGACCATACCACGTTGAAAGCACGCCATCCCGTCCGATCTGGCAAGTTAAGCAACGTTGGGCCTCCTTAGTACTTGGAACGGAGACGTCCTGGGAATCGGCGGTTGTTCAAAAAATATTAGCACTCGTTTGATAATTACGTGCGCGTGGATTTATTTCTCTTATCATTTCAGCTTTTTGATCTCCAAAAATGTCCGCAAATCTACACAATTTTGATATTTTTCAATCGAATAACATATTCCCTTTCACCCTATTTATAAACAAATTTCAATAAGTTTGAACAAAAGAGTTCCCTGCCGCCCCATTATTGTTTTTGGCCAAATTTGATGGACTGTAACTTTGCTTAGAATGGCGAGCGGCGCCCGATTTTTGCATATTCGTACTCAGCTCGACGAGGGGAATCGATTGATATAAAATTTAGGCGAATTTGAGACAGTTGAAAAAAAACATGTTTTTTCATTTATATCGTTATTTTTAATTTATTTTAATAAAATTTTTGTATTTTTTTATCCTTCGAATTTGCGTGTAAGTTAGAAATGCCCTTGTTTTACATTGTCAGAACTAAACTAAAAGCAAATCTCAAAATAAAGCCATCAAATTGTCCATCATCCATAAGTGAAATAAGAAGAGAATGATGATGCTCAATGCGAATGAAAATTGTGCGGACAGTGAAGAGAGCAGCAGTCGCCGAGTGGAAGAAAAGAGAGTGGGCTGAGTGAACAACTATTGCATAGGAGGTGCTGGAATCAGACCCAAAAATGCACGCACAGCATCCAACATTTGCTTTCACCAAAACATTCATTCTCCCCACAGCGCTTCTTTCTTCGGTTTAATTACCCAAGTTTGAGGTACTTGGTGTATCCTGCCCAAAATATCTGTGGCATGGAATAAATTTTGGAACTGCGCTGCCCTCAACTGGGCGGTGCTTAAATTTGTCTTAAAAGGATGTGTGTTTACGAGTTAGCTTTAAAAAAGTTGGAATTTTGCAGGAGTTTCGGTGAATTCGACAAATTAGAGCAATTTTTTACATACATTCAATTTTTGAGAAAATTATACTTAGAGTTATTCTTGACAAATTTTGTCCAATATCTGTTTGATTTGAGCGTGACCAATGAGACAAAAAGTCACACATTTGGTTGGCTTCCCTCACTCCAGCATCGCTTACGACCATACCACGTTGAAAGCACGCCATCCCGTCCGATCTGGCAAGTTAAGCAACGTTGGGCCTCCTTAGTACTTGGAACGGAGACGTCCTGGGAATCGGCGGTGTTGTAGGCTTTATTTTTTTTTAATTTTTAACTTAATTTCTGATTAGGTATTTATTTTTTTGTTTGTTCAAAAAATATTAGCACTCGTTTGATAATTACGTGCGCGTGGATTTATTTCTCTTATCATTTCAGCTTTTTGATCTCCAAAAATGTCCGCAAATCTACACAATTTTGATATTTTTCAATCGAATAACATATTCCCTTTCACCCTATTTATAAACAAATTTCAATAAGTTTGAACAAAAGAGTTCCCTGCCGCCCCATTATTGTTTTTGGCCAAATTTGATGGACTGTAACTTTGCTTAGAATGGCGAGCGGCGCCCGATTTTTGCATATTCGTACTCAGCTCGACGAGGGGAATCGATTGATATAAAATTTAGGCGAATTTGAGACAGTTGAAAAAAAACATGTTTTTTCATTTATATCGTTATTTTTAATTTATTTTAATAAAATTTTTGTATTTTTTTATCCTTCGAATTTGCGTGTAAGTTAGAAATGCCCTTGTTTTACATTGTCAGAACTAAACTAAAAGCAAATCTCAAAATAAAGCCATCAAATTGTCCATCCCATTGAAAATGTGAAATAAGAAGAGAATGATGATGCTCAATGCGAATGAAAATTGTGCGGACAGTGAAGAGAGCAGCAGTCGCCGAGTGGAAGAAAAGAGAGTGGGCTGAGTGAACAACTATTGCATAGGAGGTGCTGGAATCAGACCCAAAAATGCACGCACAGCATCCAACATTTGCTTTCACCAAAACATTCATTCTCCCCACAGCGCTTCTTTCTTCGGTTTAATTACCCAAGTTTGAGGTACTTGGTGTATCCTGCCCAAAATATCTGTGGCATGGAATAAATTTTGGAACTGCGCTGCCCTCAACTGGGCGGTGCTTAAATTTGTCTTAAAAGGATGTGTGTTTACGAGTTAGCTTTAAAAAAGTTGGAATTTTGCAGGAGTTTCGGTGAATTCGACAAATTAGAGCAATTTTTTACATACATTCAATTTTTGAGAAAATTATACTTAGAGTTATTCTTGACAAATTTTGTCCAATATCTGTTTGATTTGAGCGTGACCAATGAGACAAAAAGTCACACATTTGGTTGGCTTCCCTCACTCCTGCATCGCTTACGACCATACCACGTTGAAAGCACGCCATCCCGTCCGATCTGGCAAGTTAAGCAACGTTGGGCCTCCTTAGTACTTGGAACGGAGACGTCCTGGGAATCGGCGGTGTTGTAGGCTTTATTATTTTTTTTTTTTAACTTAATTTCTGATTAGGTATTTATTTTTTTGTTTGTTCAAAAAATATTAGCACTCGTTTGATAATTACGTGCGCGTGGATTTATTTCTCTTATCATTTCAGCTTTTTGATCTCCAAAAATGTCCGCAAATCTACACAATTTTGATATTTTTCAATCGAATAACATATTCCCTTTCACCCTATTTATAAACAAATTTCAATAAGTTTGAACAAAAGAGTTCCCTGCCGCCCCATTATTGTTTTTGGCCAAATTTGATGGACTGTAACTTTGCTTAGAATGGCGAGCGGCGCCCGATTTTTGCATATTCGTACTCAGCTCGACGAGGGGAATCGATTGATATAAAATTTAGGCGAATTTGAGACAGTTGAAAAAAAACATGTTTTTTCATTTATATCGTTATTTTTAATTTATTTTAATAAAATTTTTGTATTTTTTTATCCTTCGAATTTGCGTGTAAGTTAGAAATGCCCTTGTTTTACATTGTCAGAACTAAACTAAAAGCAAATCTCAAAATAAAGCCATCAAATTGTCCATCATTGAAAATGTGAAATAAGAAGAGAATGATGATGCTCAATGCGAATGAAAATTGTGCGGACAGTGAAGAGAGCAGCAGTCGCCGAGTGGAAGAAAAGAGAGTGGGCTGAGTGAACAACTATTGCATAGGAGGTGCTGGAATCAGACCCAAAAATGCACGCACAGCATCCAACATTTGCTTTCACCAAAACATTCATTCTCCCCACAGCGCTTCTTTCTTCGGTTTAATTACCCAAGTTTGAGGTACTTGGTGTATCCTGCCCAAAATATCTGTGGCATGGAATAAATTTTGGAACTGCGCTGCCCTCAACTGGGCGGTGCTTAAATTTGTCTTAAAAGGATGTGTGTTTACGAGTTAGCTTTAAAAAAGTTGGAATTTTGCAGGAGTTTCGGTGAATTCGACAAATTAGAGCAATTTTTTACATACATTCAATTTTTGAGAAAATTATACTTAGAGTTATTCTTGACAAATTTTGTCCAATATCTGTTTGATTTGAGCGTGACCAATGAGACAAAAAGTCACACATTTGGTTGGCTTCCCTCACTCCAGCATCGCTTACGACCATACCACGTTGAAAGCACGCCATCCCGTCCGATCTGGCAAGTTAAGCAACGTTGGGCCTCCTTAGTACTTGGAACGGAGACGTCCTGGGAATCGGCGGTGTTGTAGGCTTTATTTTTTTTTTTTTTTAACTTAATTTCTGATTAGGTATTTATTTTTTTGTTTGTTCAAAAAATATTAGCACTCGTTTGATAATTACGTGCGCGTGGATTTATTTCTCTTATCATTTCAGCTTTTTGATCTCCAAAAATGTCCGCAAATCTACACAATTTTGATATTTTTCAATCGAATAACATATTCCCTTTCACCCTATTTATAAACAAATTTCAATAAGTTTGAACAAAAGAGTTCCCTGCCGCCCCATTATTGTTTTTGGCCAAATTTGATGGACTGTAACTTTGCTTAGAATGGCGAGCGGCGCCCGATTTTTGCATATTCGTACTCAGCTCGACGAGGGGAATCGATTGATATAAAATTTAGGCGAATTTGAGACAGTTGAAAAAAAACATGTTTTTTCATTTATATCGTTATTTTTAATTTATTTTAATAAAATTTTTGTATTTTTTTATCCTTCGAATTTGCGTGTAAGTTAGAAATGCCCTTGTTTTACATTGTCAGAACTAAACTAAAAGCAAATCTCAAAATAAAGCCATCAAATTGTCCATCCCATTGAAAATGTGAAATAAGAAGAGAATGATGATGCTCAATGCGAATGAAAATTGTGCGGACAGTGAAGAGAGCAGCAGTCGCCGAGTGGAAGAAAAGAGAGTGGGCTGAGTGAACAACTATTGCATAGGAGGTGCTGGAATCAGACCCAAAAATGCACGCACAGCATCCAACATTTGCTTTCACCAAAACATTCATTCTCCCCACAGCGCTTCTTTCTTCGGTTTAATTACCCAAGTTTGAGGTACTTGGTGTATCCTGCCCAAAATATCTGTGGCATGGAATAAATTTTGGAACTGCGCTGCCCTCAACTGGGCGGTGCTTAAATTTGTCTTAAAAGGATGTGTGTTTACGAGTTAGCTTTAAAAAAGTTGGAATTTTGCAGGAGTTTCGGTGAATTCGACAAATTAGAGCAATTTTTTACATACATTCAATTTTTGAGAAAATTATACTTAGAGTTATTCTTGACAAATTTTGTCCAATATCTGTTTGATTTGAGCGTGACCAATGAGACAAAAAGTCACACATTTGGTTGGCTTCCCTCACTCCTGCATCGCTTACGACCATACCACGTTGAAAGCACGCCATCCCGTCCGATCTGGCAAGTTAAGCAACGTTGGGCCTCCTTAGTACTTGGAACGGAGACGTCCTGGGAATCGGCGGTGTTGTAGGCTTTATTTTTTTTAAATTTTTAACTTAATTTCTGATTAGGTATTTATTTTTTTGTTTGTTCAAAAAATATTAGCACTCGTTTGATAATTACGTGCGCGTGGATTTATTTCTCTTATCATTTCAGCTTTTTGATCTCCAAAAATGTCCGCAAATCTACACAATTTTGATATTTTTCAATCGAATAACATATTCCCTTTCACCCTATTTATAAACAAATTTCAATAAGTTTGAACAAAAGAGTTCCCTGCCGCCCCATTATTGTTTTTGGCCAAATTTGATGGACTGTAACTTTGCTTAGAATGGCGAGCGGCGCCCGATTTTTGCATATTCGTACTCAGCTCGACGAGGGGAATCGATTGATATAAAATTTAGGCGAATTTGAGACAGTTGAAAAAAAACATGTTTTTTCATTTATATCGTTATTTTTAATTTATTTTAATAAAATTTTTGTATTTTTTTATCCTTCGAATTTGCGTGTAAGTTAGAAATGCCCTTGTTTTACATTGTCAGAACTAAACTAAAAGCAAATCTCAAAATAAAGCCATCAACAAATTGTTCATCCATTGAAGTGAAATAAGAAGAGAATGATGATGCTCAATGCGAATGAAAATTGTGCGGACAGTGAAGAGAGCAGCAGTCGCCGAGTGGAAGAAAAGAGAGTGGGCTGAGTGAACAACTATTGCATAGGAGGTGCTGGAATCAGACCCAAAAATGCACGCACAGCATCCAACATTTGCTTTCACCAAAACATTCATTCTCCCCACAGCGCTTCTTTCTTCGGTTTAATTACCCAAGTTTGAGGTACTTGGTGTATCCTGCCCAAAATATCTGTGGCATGGAATAAATTTTGGAACTGCGCTGCCCTCAACTGGGCGGTGCTTAAATTTGTCTTAAAAGGATGTGTGTTTACGAGTTAGCTTTAAAAAAGTTGGAATTTTGCAGGAGTTTCGGTGAATTCGACAAATTAGAGCAATTTTTTACATACATTCAATTTTTGAGAAAATTATACTTAGAGTTATTCTTGACAAATTTTGTCCAATATCTGTTTGATTTGAGCGTGACCAATGAGACAAAAAGTCACACATTTGGTTGGCTTCCCTCACTCCTGCATCGCTTACGACCATACCACGTTGAAAGCACGCCATCCCGTCCGATCTGGCAAGTTAAGCAACGTTGGGCCTCCTTAGTACTTGGAACGGAGACGTCCTGGGAATCGGCGGTGTTGTAGGCTTCTTTATTTTTTTTAATTTTCTTAATTTCTGATTAGGTATTTATTTTTTTGTTTGTTCAAAAAATATTAGCACTCGTTTGATAATTACGTGCGCGTGGATTTATTTCTCTTATCATTTCAGCTTTTTGATCTCCAAAAATGTCCGCAAATCTACACAATTTTGATATTTTTCAATCGAATAACATATTCCCTTTCACCCTATTTATAAACAAATTTCAATAAGTTTGAACAAAAGAGTTCCCTGCCGCCCCATTATTGTTTTTGGCCAAATTTGATGGACTGTAACTTTGCTTAGAATGGCGAGCGGCGCCCGATTTTTGCATATTCGTACTCAGCTCGACGAGGGGAATCGATTGATATAAAATTTAGGCGAATTTGAGACAGTTGAAAAAAAACATGTTTTTTCATTTATATCGTTATTTTTAATTTATTTTAATAAAATTTTTGTATTTTTTTATCCTTCGAATTTGCGTGTAAGTTAGAAATGCCCTTGTTTTACATTGTCAGAACTAAACTAAAAGCAAATCTCAAAATAAAGCCATCAAATAATTGTTCATCCATTGAAATGGAATAAGAAGAGAATGATGATGCTCAATGCGAATGAAAATTGTGCGGACAGTGAAGAGAGCAGCAGTCGCCGAGTGGAAGAAAAGAGAGTGGGCTGAGTGAACAACTATTGCATAGGAGGTGCTGGAATCAGACCCAAAAATGCACGCACAGCATCCAACATTTGCTTTCACCAAAACATTCATTCTCCCCACAGCGCTTCTTTCTTCGGTTTAATTACCCAAGTTTGAGGTACTTGGTGTATCCTGCCCAAAATATCTGTGGCATGGAATAAATTTTGGAACTGCGCTGCCCTCAACTGGGCGGTGCTTAAATTTGTCTTAAAAGGATGTGTGTTTACGAGTTAGCTTTAAAAAAGTTGGAATTTTGCAGGAGTTTCGGTGAATTCGACAAATTAGAGCAATTTTTTACATACATTCAATTTTTGAGAAAATTATACTTAGAGTTATTCTTGACAAATTTTGTCCAATATCTGTTTGATTTGAGCGTGACCAATGAGACAAAAAGTCACACATTTGGTTGGCTTCCCTCACTCCAGCACCGCTTACGACCATACCACGTTGAAAGCACGCCATCCCGTCCGATCTGGCAAGTTAAGCAACGTTGGGCCTCCTTAGTACTTGGAACGGAGACGTCCTGGGAATCGGCGGTGTTGTGTAGGCTTTATTTTTTTTTTAATTTTTAACTTAATTTCTGATTAGGTATTTATTTTTTTGTTTGTTCAAAAAATATTAGCACTCGTTTGATAATTACGTGCGCGTGGATTTATTTCTCTTATCATTTCAGCTTTTTGATCTCCAAAAATGTCCGCAAATCTACACAATTTTGATATTTTTCAATCGAATAACATATTCCCTTTCACCCTATTTATAAACAAATTTCAATAAGTTTGAACAAAAGAGTTCCCTGCCGCCCCATTATTGTTTTTGGCCAAATTTGATGGAGTGTAACTTTGCTTAGAATGGCGAGCGGCGCCCGATTTTTGCATATTCGTACTCAGCTCGACGAGGGGAATCGATTGATATAAAATTTAGGCGAATTTGAGACAGTTGAAAAAAAACATGTTTTTTCATTTATATCGTTATTTTTAATTTATTTTAATAAAATTTTTGTATTTTTTTATCCTTCGAATTTGCGTGTAAGTTAGAAATGCCCTTGTTTTACATTGTCAGAACTAAACTAAAAGCAAATCTCAAAATAAAGCCATCAACAAATTGTTCATCCATTGAAGTGAAATAAGAAGAGAATGATGATGCTCAATGCGAATGAAAATTGTGCGGACAGTGAAGAGAGCAGCAGTCGCCGAGTGGAAGAAAAGAGAGTGGGCTGAGTGAACAACTATTGCATAGGAGGTGCTGGAATCAGACCCAAAAATGCACGCACAGCATCCAACATTTGCTTTCACCAAAACATTCATTCTCCCCACAGCGCTTCTTTCTTCGGTTTAATTACCCAAGTTTGAGGTACTTGGTGTATCCTGCCCAAAATATCTGTGGCATGGAATAAATTTTGGAACTGCGCTGCCCTCAACTGGGCGGCGCTTAAATTTGTCTTAAAAGGATGTGTGTTTACGAGTTAGCTTTAAAAAAGTTGGAATTTTGCAGGAGTTTCGGTGAATTCGACAAATTAGAGCAATTTTTTACATACATTCAATTTTTGAGAAAATTATACTTAGAGTTATTCTTGACAAATTTTGTCCAATATCTGTTTGATTTGAGCGTGACCAATGAGACAAAAAGTCACACATTTGGTTGGCTTCCCTCACTCCTGCATCGCTTACGACCATACCACGTTGAAAGCACGCCATCCCGTCCGATCTGGCAAGTTAAGCAACGTTGGGCCTCCTTAGTACTTGGAACGGAGACGTCCTGGGAATCGGCGGTGTTGTAGGCTTTATTTTTTTTAAATTTTTAACTTAATTTCTGATTAGGTATTTATTTTTTTGTTTGTTCAAAAAATATTAGCACTCGTTTGATAATTACGTGCGCGTGGATTTATTTCTCTTATCATTTCAGCTTTTTGATCTCCAAAAATGTCCGCAAATCTACACAATTTTGATATTTTTCAATCGAATAACATATTCCCTTTCACCCTATTTATAAACAAATTTCAATAAGTTTGAACAAAAGAGTTCCCTGCCGCCCCATTATTGTTTTTGGCCAAATTTGATGGACTGTAACTTTGCTTAGAATGGCGAGCGGCGCCCGATTTTTGCATATTCGTACTCAGCTCGACGAGGGGAATCGATTGATATAAAATTTAGGCGAATTTGAGACAGTTGAAAAAAAACATGTTTTTTCATTTATATCGTTATTTTTAATTTATTTTAATAAAATTTTTGTATTTTTTTATCCTTCGAATTTGCGTGTAAGTTAGAAATGCCCTTGTTTTACATTGTCAGAACTAAACTAAAAGCAAATCTCAAAATAAAGCCATCAAATTGTCCATCCCATTGAAAATGTGAAATAAGAAGAGAATGATGATGCTCAATGCGAATGAAAATTGTGCGGACAGTGAAGAGAGCAGCAGTCGCCGAGTGGAAGAAAAGAGAGTGGGCTGAGTGAACAACTATTGCATAGGAGGTGCTGGAATCAGACCCAAAAATGCACGCACAGCATCCAACATTTGCTTTCACCAAAACATTCATTCTCCCCACAGCGCTTCTTTCTTCGGTTTAATTACCCAAGTTTGAGGTACTTGGTGTATCCTGCCCAAAATATCTGTGGCATGGAATAAATTTTGGAACTGCGCTGCCCTCAACTGGGCGGTGCTTAAATTTGTCTTAAAAGGATGTGTGTTTACGAGTTAGCTTTAAAAAAGTTGGAATTTTGCAGGAGTTTCGGTGAATTCGACAAATTAGAGCAATTTTTTACATACATTCAATTTTTGAGAAAATTATACTTAGAGTTATTCTTGACAAATTTTGTCCAATATCTGTTTGATTTGAGCGTGACCAATGAGACAAAAAGTCACACATTTGGTTGGCTTCCCTCACTCCAGCATCGCTTACGACCATACCACGTTGAAAGCACGCCATCCCGTCCGATCTGGCAAGTTAAGCAACGTTGGGCCTCCTTAGTACTTGGAACGGAGACGTCCTGGGAATCGGCGGTGTTGTAGGCTTTATTTTTTTTTAATTTTTAACTTAATTTCTGATTAGGTATTTATTTTTTTGTTTGTTCAAAAAATATTAGCACTCGTTTGATAATTACGTGCGCGTGGATTTATTTCTCTTATCATTTCAGCTTTTTGATCTCCAAAAATGTCCGCAAATCTACACAATTTTGATATTTTTCAATCGAATAACATATTCCCTTTCACCCTATTTATAAACAAATTTCAATAAGTTTGAACAAAAGAGTTCCCTGCCGCCCCATTATTGTTTTTGGCCAAATTTGATGGACTGTAAC
This sequence comes from Globodera rostochiensis, assembly GCA_018350325.1. Taxonomy (NCBI): domain Eukaryota; kingdom Metazoa; phylum Nematoda; class Chromadorea; order Rhabditida; family Heteroderidae; genus Globodera; species Globodera rostochiensis. Next base: position 4,279,621 of record JAEVLN010000002.1, read on the forward strand.
TTTGCTTAGAATGGCGAGCGGCGCCCGATTTTTGCATATTCGTACTCAGCTCGACGAGGGGAATCGATTGATATAAAATTTAGGCGAATTTGAGACAGTTGAAAAAAAACATGTTTTTTCATTTATATCGTTATTTTTAATTTATTTTAATAAAATTTTTGTATTTTTTTATCCTTCGAATTTGCGTGTAAGTTAGAAATGCCCTTGTTTTACATTGTCAGAACTAAACTAAAAGCAAATCTCAAAATAAAGCCATCAACAAATTGTTCATCCATTGAAAATAAATAAGAAGAGAATGATGATGCTCAATGCGAATGAAAATTGTGCGGACAGTGAAGAGAGCAGCAGTCGCCGAGTGGAAGAAAAGAGAGTGGGCTGAGTGAACAACTATTGCATAGGAGGTGCTGGAATCAGACCCAAAAATGCACGCACAGCATCCAACATTTGCTTTCACCAAAACATTCATTCTCCCCACAGCGCTTCTTTCTTCGGTTTAATTACCCAAGTTTGAGGTACTTGGTGTATCCTGCCCAAAATATCTGTGGCATGGAATAAATTTTGGAACTGCGCTGCCCTCAACTGGGCGGCGCTTAAATTTGTCTTAAAAGGATGTGTGTTTACGAGTTAGCTTTAAAAAAGTTGGAATTTTGCAGGAGTTTCGGTGAATTCGACAAATTAGAGCAATTTTTTACATACATTCAATTTTTGAGAAAATTATACTTAGAGTTATTCTTGACAAATTTTGTCCAATATCTGTTTGATTTGAGCGTGACCAATGAGACAAAAAGTCACACATTTGGTTGGCTTCCCTCACTCCTGCATCGCTTACGACCATACCACGTTGAAAGCACGCCATCCCGTCCGATCTGGCAAGTTAAGCAACGTTGGGCCTCCTTAGTACTTGGAACGGAGACGTCCTGGGAATCGGCGGTGTTGTAGGCTTTATTTTTTTTAATTTTTAACTTAATTTCTGATTAGGTATTTATTTTTTTGTTTGTTCAAAAAATATTAGCACTCGTTTGATAATTACGTGCGCGTGGATTTATTTCTCTTATCATTTCAGCTTTTTGATCTCCAAAAATGTCCGCAAATCTACACAATTTTGATATTTTTCAATCGAATAACATATTCCCTTTCACCCTATTTATAAACAAATTTCAATAAGTTTGAACAAAAGAGTTCCCTGCCGCCCCATTATTGTTTTTGGCCAAATTTGATGGACTGTAACTTTGCTTAGAATGGCGAGCGGCGCCCGATTTTTGCATATTCGTACTCAGCTCGACGAGGGGAATCGATTGATATAAAATTTAGGCGAATTTGAGACAGTTGAAAAAAAACATGTTTTTTCATTTATATCGTTATTTTTAATTTATTTTAATAAAATTTTTGTATTTTTTTATCCTTCGAATTTGCGTGTAAGTTAGAAATGCCCTTGTTTTACATTGTCAGAACTAAACTAAAAGCAAATCTCAAAATAAAGCCATCAAATTGTTGTTCATCCATTGAAGTGAAATAAGAAGAGAATGATGATGCTCAATGCGAATGAAAATTGTGCGGACAGTGAAGAGAGCAGCAGTCGCCGAGTGGAAGAAAAGAGAGTGGGCTGAGTGAACAACTATTGCATAGGAGGTGCTGGAATCAGACCCAAAAATGCACGCACAGCATCCAACATTTGCTTTCACCAAAACATTCATTCTCCCCACAGCGCTTCTTTCTTCGGTTTAATTACCCAAGTTTGAGGTACTTGGTGTATCCTGCCCAAAATATCTGTGGCATGGAATAAATTTTGGAACTGCGCTGCCCTCAACTGGGCGGTGCTTAAATTTGTCTTAAAAGGATGTGTGTTTACGAGTTAGCTTTAAAAAAGTTGGAATTTTGCAGGAGTTTCGGTGAATTCGACAAATTAGAGCAATTTTTTACATACATTCAATTTTTGAGAAAATTATACTTAGAGTTATTCTTGACAAATTTTGTCCAATATCTGTTTGATTTGAGCGTGACCAATGAGACAAAAAGTCACACATTTGGTTGGCTTCCCTCACTCCTGCATCGCTTACGACCATACCACGTTGAAAGCACGCCATCCCGTCCGATCTGGCAAGTTAAGCAACGTTGGGCCTCCTTAGTACTTGGAACGGAGACGTCCTGGGAATCGGCGGTGTTGTAGGCTTTATTTTTTTTAATTTTTAACTTAATTTCTGATTAGGTATTTATTTTTTTGTTTGTTCAAAAAATATTAGCACTCGTTTGATAATTACGTGCGCGTGGATTTATTTCTCTTATCATTTCAGCTTTTTGATCTCCAAAAATGTCCGCAAATCTACACAATTTTGATATTTTTCAATCGAATAACATATTCCCTTTCACCCTATTTATAAACAAATTTCAATAAGTTTGAACAAAAGAGTTCCCTGCCGCCCCATTATTGTTTTTGGCCAAATTTGATGGACTGTAACTTTGCTTAGAATGGCGAGCGGCGCCCGATTTTTGCATATTCGTACTCAGCTCGACGAGGGGAATCGATTGATATAAAATTTAGGCGAATTTGAGACAGTTGAAAAAAAACATGTTTTTTCATTTATATCGTTATTTTTAATTTATTTTAATAAAATTTTTGTATTTTTTTATCCTTCGAATTTGCGTGTAAGTTAGAAATGCCCTTGTTTTACATTGTCAGAACTAAACTAAAAGCAAATCTCAAAATAAAGCCATCAAATTGTCCATCCCATTGAAAATGTGAAATAAGAAGAGAATGATGATGCTCAATGCGAATGAAAATTGTGCGGACAGTGAAGAGAGCAGCAGTCGCCGAGTGGAAGAAAAGAGAGTGGGCTGAGTGAACAACTATTGCATAGGAGGTGCTGGAATCAGACCCAAAAATGCACGCACAGCATCCAACATTTGCTTTCACCAAAACATTCATTCTCCCCACAGCGCTTCTTTCTTCGGTTTAATTACCCAAGTTTGAGGTACTTGGTGTATCCTGCCCAAAATATCTGTGGCATGGAATAAATTTTGGAACTGCGCTGCCCTCAACTGGGCGGTGCTTAAATTTGTCTTAAAAGGATGTGTGTTTACGAGTTAGCTTTAAAAAAGTTGGAATTTTGCAGGAGTTTCGGTGAATTCGACAAATTAGAGCAATTTTTTACATACATTCAATTTTTGAGAAAATTATACTTAGAGTTATTCTTGACAAATTTTGTCCAATATCTGTTTGATTTGAGCGTGACCAATGAGACAAAAAGTCACACATTTGGTTGGCTTCCCTCACTCCAGCATCGCTTACGACCATACCACGTTGAAAGCACGCCATCCCGTCCGATCTGGCAAGTTAAGCAACGTTGGGCCTCCTTAGTACTTGGAACGGAGACGTCCTGGGAATCGGCGGTGTTGTAGGCTTTATTTTTTTTTAATTTTTAACTTAATTTCTGATTAGGTATTTATTTTTTTGTTTGTTCAAAAAATATTAGCACTCGTTTGATAATTACGTGCGCGTGGATTTATTTCTCTTATCATTTCAGCTTTTTGATCTCCAAAAATGTCCGCAAATCTACACAATTTTGATATTTTTCAATCGAATAACATATTCCCTTTCACCCTATTTATAAACAAATTTCAATAAGTTTGAACAAAAGAGTTCCCTGCCGCCCCATTATTGTTTTTGGCCAAATTTGATGGACTGTAACTTTGCTTAGAATGGCGAGCGGCGCCCGATTTTTGCATATTCGTACTCAGCTCGACGAGGGGAATCGATTGATATAAAATTTAGGCGAATTTGAGACAGTTGAAAAAAAACATGTTTTTTCATTTATATCGTTATTTTTAATTTATTTTAATAAAATTTTTGTATTTTTTTATCCTTCGAATTTGCGTGTAAGTTAGAAATGCCCTTGTTTTACATTGTCAGAACTAAACTAAAAGCAAATCTCAAAATAAAGCCATCAAATTGTCCATCCCATTGAAAATGTGAAATAAGAAGAGAATGATGATGCTCAATGCGAATGAAAATTGTGCGGACAGTGAAGAGAGCAGCAGTCGCCGAGTGGAAGAAAAGAGAGTGGGCTGAGTGAACAACTATTGCATAGGAGGTGCTGGAATCAAATGCACGCACAGCATCCAACATTTGCTTTCACCAAAACATTCATTCTCCCCACAGCGCTTCTTTCTTCGGTTTAATTACCCAAGTTTGAGGTACTTGGTGTATCCTGCCCAAAATATCTGTGGCATGGAATAAATTTTGGAACTGCGCTGCCCTCAACTGGGCGGTGCTTAAATTTGTCTTAAAAGGATGTGTGTTTACGAGTTAGCTTTAAAAAAGTTGGAATTTTGCAGGAGTTTCGGTGAAATTCGACAAATTGGAGCAATTTTTTACATACATTCAATTTTTGAGAAAATTATACTTAGAGTTATTCTTGACAAATTTTGTCCAATATCTGTTTGATTTGAGCGTGACCAATGAGACAAAAAGTCACACATTTGGTTGGCTTCCCTCACTCCAGCATCGCTTACGACCATACCACGTTGAAAGCACGCCATCCCGTCCGATCTGGCAAGTTAAGCAACGTTGGGCCTCCTTAGTACTTGGAACGGAGACGTCCTGGGAATCGGCGGTGTTGTAGGCTTTATTTTTTTTTAATTTTTAACTTAATTTCTGATTAGGTATTTATTTTTTTGTTTGTTCAAAAAATATTAGCACTCGTTTGATAATTACGTGCGCGTGGATTTAAACATGTTTTTTTTCAACTGTCTCAAATTCGCCTAAATTTTATATCAATCGATTCCCCTCGTCGAGCTGAGTACGAATATGCAAAAATCGGGCGCCGCTCGCCATTCTAAGCAAAGTTACAGTCCATCAAATTTGGCCAAAAACAATAATGGGGCGGCAGGGAACTCTTTTGTTCAAACTTATTGAAATTTGTTTATAAATAGGGTGAAAGGGAATATGTTATTCGATTGAAAAATATCAAAATTGTGTAGATTTGCGGACATTTTTGGAGATCAAAAAGCTGAAATGATAAGAGAAATAAATCCACGCGCACGTAATTATCAAACGAGTGCTAATATTTTTTGAACAAACAAATAAATAAATAAATACCTAATCAGAATTCTGATTTTACACTTTGATTAAAAATAAAAAATGATTAAATTTGTTCATCGCAATTTGGATAGCATTCTCCGACTTCGGGCTCCGTCAAATGTGCATGAATTCGTGCCTTTTGCGGAAAATTTGCAGCCGAACTTTTCTCAATTTCGGCCAACCGACTTCGGACCTCATTGACCGAAATTCGCTAAAATTTTTCTTTTTGTAAATGTTACGGGAAATTTGGAAAATTGGTTAATTCCGTAATTTTATATATATATATATTAACCAGGGATGCTACTATAAGTGTTTACCTATTTTTCTGCAGTTTTGTTTTGATGAGTTATGCACGAAAAACATGTTTTTAATCGGAAATTTTGCCGTTTTAACGAAGCTATTCGGACCCAGAAAACCTATTTTGGGGTTTCGCGTCTAAAATAGGTTCTCGAGCCTATTTTGACATTTTTTTCAAAAATTCATAAGAAAAATGCAATAAAATTCGAATTTTTGAATTTTTCTTGCCACGATCATGAATTTTGCCTTATGGATTGATAATTCACATGTAAAAAACAATTTTTAAGCCATCGTTCCTATTTTTACACACATTTTTTTGAGCCTATTTTTGCTTATGACATTGGGTTTTGGAGCCTATTTTTTTAACGCTTTTTCAAACCTATTTAGGCGCCTATTTCGAGATTTTTCTAGCTTAAAAGTAGCATTCCAATACATTACATTTTAAAATTGGCTAACCGTGTCAGTACGCCAATGCCAGCCCAAATAGCCGCCGGTACATTCGGACGCGTTTGGCACTTTTTCAAATGGTGATTTCCAATCTCCGCTCAGATTATGTGCTTTCCAGCCTGTAATACATTTAAAAACTTCATAAAATGCTAAATTCTTGTGTAAAAATAAAGTCAACCATGGAACATAAAATCATTTTCGGCCCATCCGTCCGAAGAAATAAACCAATCACGGCAAAAACCGTGTGCCCGTCTCAAAATTCGCAATTTTGGCGGCCAAATGCGCCGTGCACCTAATGTAATTTACTTTATAAAAGTTAAATTTATTATTAAAAATTATCGAGATCTTGGGTTTAGATTATTTCCCGAGATCTCTCGAAACCTCGCTCCGGAAATTTTATTAACAAAGCCTATATTTCGTCGCCGCTTATCGGCATCGCCGCTACGGTAGCCGGTTAATGCGTTAGGATTATTAAAAGCCGATAAAATAGTAGTTTTGGGGGTATTCGGGAACGAAGACTCCGATTCTAACATCCATTTTGAAAAATTCCAAACCCCGTACCTGAATTCATAATTTTTTTTAAAAATTCTAAATTTCTGGCTTCAAAATCATTCAAAAGCACAATCGAAAAAGCAAGTAATGATCGAATTTGTGCTTTTTGAAGATGTTGAGCCCAAAAATGATTTTTGGAAAACTTAGGACTTGGTGAAGGCGCTGCCTCACAATCTCCCTCAATTGGAATAAATTAGAGGAAAATATTCAGCTCAAAATTGACACTGAAAATTTCGAAAAAATTTAGTTAGATTTTTTTTATCATAATTTCTCGATCGGCCCTCAATTCTTTTCTTTACTAAAATGTACAATCAATCACCTAATGCTGAACGAACACAAGTTGTGTAGGCCATCAATGAGTCATAGTCCTCCGATCGTTGCCAATATTTCGTGCAAGCCTTAAATTCTTTCTTTTCTTTTTTTGCAGAAATAAAATAATACATTTATCTCAATTTGCGCATTTGGCAACACCGTCTTCAAAATATGCAACTTAAATAACAAATTTAAAAAATAGTAATAATATTTTTTTACTTGCAAAGCGCCATTATCGGCGCTTGAAAATTTTGGCTGTGAAAATTCCATGTTAGCCCAGTCGAGCAAAAATTTTCTGGCAAAAAGCGTGTTTTTTACCTTAAAATTGAATTAATTACCTATACTAAATTAACATAATTGCAAACTATTTACCAAATAATTTCCTGACATAATTTCCCAATTAAAAAATCTCTCATAAAAAATTAAATCGACGCGGTCGTCAATCCACTGAAAATATAAAAATAAATACAATATAATATTTATCCTTTTATTAATATTAGTTATTACATTTGATTTTGGAATATCGAATAAAATATAAATATTAAACATATATTTAAACACATCTAAATAAATTTAATATTTGATGTATGGAAAACCAGCAACTTGATGTAACCGATGCCAAAAAATGTCTAGAAACCGGAATTCCAAGCTTCCAAAAAGGTCTGGACGTCCGAAATTTAAAATATTTAAATTTTAATTAATAATCAAATAATAATCACAAATAATAATTTTCTGCCAAAAAGCCCAGAATCCGGCATTCCGTACCAAAAATGCCCGTAAACCGGAATCCAGCCGGTTACATCCCTGGCAATAACCTCTTCAATGCAGTGATTTGGATTGACCACACCAGAATCCGCGTCCAACACTAACATCCAATCAGTCTCAGGCAAATAAGCGGAAGCAATGCAATGCTTGCGGAAGAAAAGCTTAACGACGTTAAATATTTTATTCATATTTAACATTATTTGAATTTTGGTCCGTATTTGGCAAAATTTTGTCCATATAATCCAGGCCCTTTTTATTAATGTTAAGACGAAACGTTATTTACAAAAAGAAGAAATCAAAGGATGCGCTGAATTTTTAAAAAATTATCTTTAATATTAAATGTTTTACTCACTTGTTTGTATTGGACGCAATATTTTTTGGCACGATTGTCTTCGTCCAAATCAATTCGCTTGAAGGTATAATTTGTGCTCCTCAAATAGCACTCCAACGAGCTTTGCGCCACTCCATAATTGCTGAAAATTTTCAAATGTTTGCCTATTTGGTTTTCTCTATTTTTAGAAAAATGGAGCAAGGCTGCGCATAAAGTCCAAATTTTATTCTAAAAAATGTGACCTTGTCAATGGTTTCATCTTTTGTTCCACCAACACCAGCACCAAAATGCGTCCAAATTTGGGCAGACATTGGCCCATATTTTCCCTCTTGGCATACGGTGTTTTTGGGCCAATCACATTTGGCGTTGTGCAAAGCATTTCGTTTTTCAAAAATTTATTGTTTTCGTAAAAGTTTCGCAATTGAAAGGGTTGGTGCAGCGCAATTAGGCACAAAAACAGGAAAAGCACGGCGATAATGGCCAAACAAATTGTGGGTTTTATTTTCCTAAGCATCTTCTTCTGCTTAAAATTATGAAATATAAGAAGATGTACACTCTAAAAAATAAAATAATTATTAATGGAAAAAATTATTTAAATCCGAGTTATAGCCGTTCACAATTTTGAAAATTAAACTAATAAATATATTTTTAAAAAATAGGCTAAATTTATTGAGTGTCAGGACAAAATGCCACCCATGCCAAAAAGGGTCAAAATGCGGCTTTTGAGCTAGCGCCATTTTTTGGCTGAAATTTATGAAAAATGTGTCCTTTTATTTTGGAGTTGTCATCATTAATTTATTGCGAGCGGTGGTTTTTGAAGGTTTTAGCGATAGTCGTTGTACGGATCAATTGATTTGAGGGGAAGAAGGTCAAACGGAGACAAAAGTGGGTTAAAGGAACAGAAGAATTGCTGAGGCGACGCTGATCTGATCAGTGGATTTTGATCAGCATTGGAAAAACCATGTGGACACAAACAGTTAGATCCAGCCTAGCACAAAACAGATTTAAGCCCTTTTTTTATTAAATTGAATTTTGTTAAAATTGATTTTTAAGTTAATTTAAAGACTCGAGGCGTAATTCGATGAGAAATCATCTTCCCATTTAAATAGAAAGCACGGTTGCCACCCTCGGCGCTTTAGCGGCGGAAAACGGCTGGGCACCATTTTATTGTAAAAAAAGACAAAATTAATTTTTTTATCTTTGAAAAGGGGCCAAGGTTCTCTGCTTTAGGAAATATGGTAAAATTTTATAAATCTGTCTTAATCATCTCAAATCATCCAATAACTAATTTCCCCCCCCCCAAAAAAATTGATAAAAACAGTAAAAATACAGGCCTATAACAACAAAAGCGCTTAAAATATTAATGCAATTGGTTTTTTGTCAAGATTTTTGAAATTCTTTAATTTTCAACCCGACTTAAAATAAGAAGATACCAGGGGGTTTCTTACATGTCGAATTGGATTTTGACCCCAAAATATGTTTTATCCATCATTTAAGCGATAGATTTGGCGCAATTAATTGCCCTGCCTTTCCCTTCCCCCAAATGCGGAACGAACTCAAAAGCTGTCCGTTCATTCCGTTCAGTTTGTATTGATTTGTAGCCGACGACATCGCCTGGAGCGAATGTCCAATGCCCTCCCTCCGTTAATGACCGTTTCCACAATTATGTTTTAATTAGGGAGCAAAATTATATGCACATAAAATCTTGAAATATGCGCATAAAATATGCACTAAAAATTGCAAAATACATAAACACATAAAATTAAAAAGTATGCACAGAAATTTTTTATTCAATATAAAATTTCCCCAAAATTCTTCAAATTTTTCAAATACAGCAAAAAATGGCAAATTTTCCTAATTGAAGTAATAAGAGAAATAAATAAATTAAAGGCATTTCAGAAAAATTTTTTGCCATTTTTTGGTGGCAGAATTTTTAGTCGCGAAAAAGTCAATTTTTAGGGGTGCATTTTTATTAAGGGATGGATGCTGGGATAAAAAATGTTACTAATTGAAATTTGGGGCGATGAAATTGGATAAACTAAAATAATTGATTGTCCGAAAAAAATTCCTATAATTAACCATCAAATTTAAATCGATGTTGTGAGCAGTTCCAATGCATTGGCGCGACGCGGAAGGTCTTAAATTGTTCTACGGCATGTTCGGACTAATTTTAGTATATAAAACTTCAAAAAGAGTCAGTCAAATAATCCCTTAAAAAGGCCGCATTCAGCAATCCGCAATTGTGTCCAGCCCTGGTCGGGATCCCAAAGCAATTATACCACGTTGAAAGCACGCCATCCCGTCCGATCTGGCAAGTTAAGCAACGTTGGGCCTCCTTAGTACTTGGAACGGAGACGTCCTGGGAATCGGCGGTGTTGTAGGCTTTATTTTTTTTTAATTTTTAACTTAATTTCTGATTAGGTATTTATTTTTTTGTTTGTTCAAAAAATATTAGCACTCGTTTGATAATTACGTGCGCGTGGATTTATTTCTCTTATCATTTCAGCTTTTTGATCTCCAAAAATGTCCACAAATCTACACAATTTTGATATTTTTCAATCGAATAACATATTCCCTTTCACCCTATTTATAAACAAATTTCAATAAGTTTGAACAAAAGAGTTCCCTGCCGCCCCATTATTGTTTTTGGCCTAGGCCCAAAAAAAATTATCAAATTTAGTTAGGTGCGCAGTTCAAAGAGATTGATTTGAGCAATGGAAACAGAGGGTAAAATATCAACTCGTTCCCCACCAACTCGTACCCCATCAACTCGTTCCCCACCAACTCGTACCCCATCAACTCGTTCCCCACCATCAACTCGTTCCCTTTTTATCAACTCGTTCCCTTTTCATCAACTCGTTCCCTTTTTATCAACTCGTTCCCTTGTTTTTTAGATGGTTCTCTATAAAAATGACAAAATACTTCAAAACATCTTACAAAACTCGTTCGTAAAACACGATCCGAGCTTCATTCATGCGTATGTCGCACGTCTCCGGGGTTCGACGTACGCAAAAAAGGAACCCGAATCCGTGTTTTTCGCACGCGTTTGTACGATGAGGTTTTTTGTCATTTTTATAGAGGGGAACGAGTTGATGAAAAGGGAACGAGTTGATAAAAAGGGAACGAGTTGATGGTGGGGAACGAGTTGATGGGGTACGAGTTGGTGGGGAACGAGTCGATCCCCGTTCAAACCGAGAGGGCGAGGAGTTGAAGTATTCGTTTGCGTTCGGCGAGCAGGACATTGTGATTGGGTGGCATTGGATGACCCAGGCACTGATCAGTCATGATCAGAAACCCTAATTGCGTTAAGCTCCTTTGATGTTTCATCCTTTCCTTCAAAATGCTTTTGTCTCTAGATCAGACAATGCAAAAAAATTAGTTCAATAAAATTTTGGATAAATTCTCAAAAAATTATACCTAATCACCCTTACCCCCCTCCCCCCACAGCAGCGTCAACGTAAAATCCAAATTTTTTCTACACTTTTATAGAACACTATGAAGCATGTAATCGACACCCCTCAACGCTTTGGGCGTCGTATTAACCAATTTATATTTATTCTTGAAAATTTGCTTTTCACATTTGTGAAAGAAGGGACCTCGTCTTTTGTTCATCCCCCCGATTTTCTTGTGTTTACACGATTTGTGTTGGTCCAACAGTAACACTTTCCGGGCCCAACTTTTGAGTGATAAGATGAGAATAAAAAAATCAATGGGCTTGGGCTACGCATCCTCGACTTTCTGATCCGGGCAGTTCAGGCCCAGCCAGTGCGGAGGGACATTGTATACCAAACATTTAAGTGCCAAAAATAAATGCCGTATGTTTCAATAACTCAAAAAAACTTGGAATTGAATAAACAGTCAAGCGTATTGGGGGATGGGCATTGAAGATAAATTATCGTTTTTGTTCATTTGCCATTTTGATGCATTTTTAAAGCGTTAAAAATACATTTCTAGAAATTACTTAAGCTTGATGTGTACTGAATGATCCAGCAGAGTCCATAGCATCCCAGTACACTGCTCTTAACCATGAGCGGGGGGCGGGGGGATCGACGAGTTTGATGGGGTGCACAAACAAAAGAAAATAAAGAAAAAGCACTCGAGAACAACGTTGCGCACTGCTCGGCCTGATTGGGAAGCTCCGATCACTTTTAGTTGAGCCGGGAGTGAGGGTTAAGTAAAGCGGGCAACTAACTCTCAGGAGGGCTGCAAGCAGAATGGATTCGTTTTACCGATTTTCCGGAAGAATTGGAGCCGAAGGCGGGGGGGGGGGGACTTCTTCATTTACACTACACACACAAAGAGGTGTTTTCGTTAACGACGAAAAGCTCTCATTTCCCCCCCCCCCCTCCCTCCCAAAGGTTGTCACATATTCCGGTGCCTTAGCCCCAGCGGCGAATCAGTAACAGAAAATTACGGTAAAAGATGCACATCCTAAAAAGACGCGTTTTAGTAAAAAAGTGCATTTTTTGGCTTTCATCAAAGGGTTGGTCCCTGACTTCGACCCGCAACGTCTTATTTTGCTTAATTACCCCCGAGCAACCACCGACATGCACCGCTTTTTAAGAACCCTGACCCCCCCCGGAGTTGCACAACTGGGCCGCCAACGATGTTCAAAGTTGGCTTGGCACACATACCCCAAACCCCGGCATTTTTGGTCAGGAGTTTTGCCTCTAAACCCTGAATTTTAGACTTTTTGGAGTTTTAGTTGAAAAAAACTCCTTCCTCGAAAAGGTCGCTGGCGCCCTGTCGATTGGTTGCTGACCCCCACCCCCCCCCCTCCTCGAGGGTAATTATCTAAATAAAATAAGTTCAAAAATTCCAATTTATTTGATTATTGGCACAATTTTGAAGAAATGTTATTTTATTTTTGCCGTTTGATTTTTTCCTTTATTATCTATCATTTCATTTCACAGCAATTTGAAATTTTTTGTTTTTTATTAAACAGACATTTACATTAACATTATCTTTTTAAAAATTCGAATTGATCAACTTTAATTTTTATAGCCATGTCCGAGGAAGAATAGTAAGTTATTAAGTTGTTAAAAGCATTGATAAGCGGGGTCTGTCTGTCGAAAAATTGGACATGGATCGCACGCCCGTACTTTTGAAAGCACGTAGAATATTTCCAATCAAGGGTGGATATGTTCACCGATCATTCCTTGATCACAAATCATTAATGATCATAACACAATTAATCACTGATCTCAATTTAAAATAAGCTTCATATTTCAGTAGTGAAGAGGAAGTTGAGGTTGAGGAGGATGTTGAAGAAGTGAGCCAAATGAGCCCAACGGTGAAGGCACCCCCCGAGTAAGAATTTTTGTGCAGGAATCTGGGTCATTTAACCAGGGTTTGTACCCCAAAATTTTGTCGGGGTTTTTTTTCCCCGAACCCCAAAAATCCAACCCCGACATTGGGGTGGCAACCCTAACTTAAACATCAATTTAGAACTAGGATTGTATGAGCCCGGAATTCCGAAATACCTACGGGAATCAATCGGTAATTTTCCGGTACCCGTAATCACCGGTAATCTTGAAATTCCCGATCGCGTTTTTTATAATCGGGCTTCCGATAAATCACTAGTCGTCGAAATCAATGATATCCCGGTACTAAATTGGCCGGAATTCGATCTAAACTGATTTGAGATCAAAACGTTTGGTTTCATCGAGTCGTGACGCGGATGACGGGGAGGACAACCTTAATGAGGCGGAGAAAGCGATGCTTGTAAGAAATTTAGGGTCCATAAAACATCGGGAAATCTTTTCAAATCCAGAAAACTTTGGTTTATTAGAGACGATGTAGTTCCACGAACAAAGCCCCCTAATAGAACCGTGCTAAATCGGACAAAATTTTAGATTTGTCCTTTTTCGAATTTTGATTCTGTCAATGTAATTTCAATTCCAATTGAATCAATTGGGCACGCTTTGCATAAAATTAAAGAATTAATTTAAAAAATAGAGAAAATATATTTATTCATTTAAATATTACAAAACTAACTTCACTGTTTTAATAAAAACTTTTAGGCGGCCAAAAAACGGGTGGAGAGTGATGATGCAGCAAAACTTCAAGATTATGAGGAACGCAGGCGAGTGGAGCGTGATCAAGAGGAAGAGGAACTGCGTATTCTGAGGGTATTTACGGGGGAATTTCCGAAAGAAAAACAATTTTCCAAGAAGATTTTTCCCAAAATAAAGCCAGAAATTCGTGCATTTATTAAAATTAGTTTAAAAGACTTTTTTGTTTTTGTCCCGAATTCATTTTTTTGGCCTTTAAGCATAGGTTCCTCCGAATAATTTATGATTTACTCCCGAATTTTATGTCCAATTTTATTCCATTATGTAAATTGGTTTAAAAACAGCCAAATTGTTTTCTAAAAAGCATTATTCGTTTATTAGGAGAAGCAGGAGCAGCGTCGAATCCAACGTGAAGAAGAAGAACGTGAATTGGAGGAGCGCCGAAAGGCTGAAGAAGAACGTCGCCGAGTTGAAGAAGTAAAATGAATATTTTCGCTTTAGACATATCCTTTTTTGGTCTAATGAAACGATCATGACCTGCGCATTGTTGGTATAATCTGATCCGAAAGGTGTCCAGCAGGCTTGCCAAAAAATGATCGGGTCTGATCTTGGTTCTGCCCCAAGTTACTAGCTGCTGATTTGTTAAAAATTGGATTAGGAAAAAAACAATCGATTTGTGGCGAGATTTTTTTCGATTTAATTTTATTTTGTACAGGAGGAACGCAAGGCTCGAATTGAAGCGGAACGGAAAAAGAAGGAGGAAGATAAGAAAAAGCGACACCACGCGATGATGGGAGTTGGATTCGGCGGAACTCGTTAGTTTGGTCAATCAATGCGAAATTCAACTCGAGAATCTCAAAACAATCTTGACATTGATACTTAAATATTATTATTCCTAAAAGTAATTTATAACCGATTTAATAAAACTTTATTAAGATCCTTTTTCGAAATTCTCGTATTTCAAAAATAATTATTCTAATTGATTTCAAAAATTTAGAACACAAACATTTCAAATTAAAAACAAAAAATCGAAATTCAGCGACCGGTGGACGCAATTTCGTTTTGCCGGAGAAGAAGAAGGAGCCGAGCGACAAGTTCGGCAATATTGTGCAGGCGAAGCAGGAGATGGGCATGACCAAAGACCAACGGGAGGAGGCCAAGAAGACGTTTATTGCGCATGTGCTAAAGAATTTGGGCGACCTTGGCTCGAAGAGTGGGGCCGAATTGAAGGTGGGCAATGGACGTTATTCTTATTCTGACAGCGTTTTCAGTTTCTTCGAATCGATTTTTGGTAATCCGAAAAAACACAAATCGATTGTTGAGTGACTCCCATTTAACTCTGATCAAAAGAAAGAGTCAAGCAAATTGAAATCATTTTTTATATATTCTTTCCCCTCTAGGGAAAGGTCAAGGAAATGCACAATCGCATATGCAAATTAGAAGCTGAAAAGTATGATTTGGAGAAGCGTGTCCAAACGCAAGAGTACGATGTGGGTTTTATGTTTTTTAAATAATCGGGTTCTCTTCTTCATTGGGCGCTAATCTCGAGAGTGCCAAGGCATAATTCAAATCGAGAACCGGGATCTTTAGCGATCTGATCTGACTTTGGTGTCTGATCACCCGTGTTCCCCGCTCGGGTTTTGATTCTGTCAGTTAGTAGATTGAGTTGGTCTAATTCAAAATGTGATTATTGATAGTGGTCAGGGTGTCCATTTTTGAACCCTAGTGATCTGTGCTCAGCGATCAGTTAATTGATCTGTATGGTCCAAAATTTGATCAACTAGGTCAGGCAATTTTAGAAGACCAAATCCATGAAAATGCTGATAAAAAAGCAATAAGCAAACATTTGAAGTTGCGCGAATTGAACGAGCGTCAGCGGCAAATTAACCGTGCCAAAATGCAGAAGAAGGGGCTGGACCCGAACAACGAAAATTCGCGCTTTCCGGTGTTTTTTGAATTGGCGCCGGACAATTTGTCTAATAATTATCAAATTTTATAGCCCAAAGTCGCCATCTCCTCCAAATATGATCGACAAATTGATCGACGAAACTTCAAAGAGCGTCGAGCAATCTACGACAAGGTGCGCTAAGCATTGGTAGAAGACTGCCACAACTAGATCGGGACGGTCATATTATCTGATCGGCCAGACGATATTCAAAATGAAAGATATTTTTGATTCCGTTAGGGTTTGAAAACAATTAAAATATATCTTAAATCGGGTGTTTATCTGACTGATCTATTAAGGTCAGACCAGAACCTAAATCAAAATATGAATTTTTAATTGATCAGAAAAATGCTTTTCCCTGCTTCCCGCATGTGCCACCGCCGGCGACCATTCTTGAGTACCGATTGATGGTTGACGAGCCCGCAAGTCCTAGACCCGACGGGGTGAGTTTATTTTCGTTTTATTGAAAGCGCTTAAAATGCAATTTTCCGTCACTCTAAGCACTTTTTTATTGGTATTTTCAAAATTTCTTAAGAAAAAGGCAATAAAACGAGCTAATTTAAAGAGCAATTTTATTTTTAACAAAGCATTTTTGGTGTTTCTTGGCCATTTTTTTGACGATTTTTAGTCAATATTTTACGCTTTTAGTCGATATAAACCGGTCACTACTTATATTGTTCCGGTTTTTTGGTCCCCAAAAATTTAACAAAAATTATTTGATTGATAAGAATACTTTTAGGAAGTGGAAGAGGAAGAAGAGGAGGAGGAAGAGGAAGAATAAACTCAAGATTATACAAGATTATCGCTTAACATAACAAAATGGTTGCCGGACGACGATTATTCGACAAAAACATCAAAAATGTAATTTTTCCAACATTGAGAGAGAAAGAGAAGAGAGCGAGATGGAGAGAGAGAGAAGAGAGAGAGGAGAGAGAAAGAAGAGAGAGAGGAGAGAAAGAGAGAGAAGAGAGAGAGAGAAGAGAGAGAGAAGAGATAGATGGAGAGAGAAAGAAGAGAGAGAGGAGAGAAAGAGAGAGAGAGAAGCAGCATTCTTTTTTGCCAGTCAAAAAACAGTATTTTTGTGCCAGGAAAAATTGCAATTTTTTTTTCTTATAAATTAGCGTTTATGTCGAACGGTCCGGTCCCCCCCCCCCCCCACAAACAATTTGAATGTTATTTGTATCGCACATTTTAGGAAGAAATTGCGAAGACAAAAAGTTACTTTTATTTGTGCCAATAAATTTGCTTTTTACTTTTAGCCTTTTTTGTCTAAATCTTTTGGTGAACAACAACTTGCTTCACATTCATCAAATAGTTTTTATTCATAAAAATTACGACTTTTTGTGGAATTTGAGTGCCTGAATCTAAAACATGTTGCGTGAAAGGATTGTTCTCCATCGGGGGATTATGTTTTTTTGCATCCCGAACATCCCTACAGGGGATGGTTTTCGAATTCGCGCATCCCTGCAGGGGTTGGATGAGAGTCTCCATAAAGACATGCCCTCTCTCTCATGCTGGTATTCATAATGCTAACTATCCGCAGCTTTATCGCTAGCTGCAGATAAAACCGTATTCATAATGCTAAGGATTAAAATCCGTATTCATAATGATCGTTTCTTTGCAAAAATATCCTTAGCCTTAGCTGCAGATAGACTCCGTATTCATAATGCTAAGGCTAGGGTAGCAGCTACCTAGCTGCCCCTATCTTCATCGAGATGAGGATAGTTAGGAAAAATAACATTTCCATAATTTGAAAAATATTTTAAATAATTTTAAAATAATAAGGTTCAATTAATTTAATCTTTCTTATTCTTTTCTAACAATAATAAATGTTGTTTGTGAAAAGAATTAAGAAAAATAATTCTGCGCAATATTAGCACGAACTATGAAACCATCCCCCATTGTTGTTATATCTTCCCCAATATTTTGATCTTGTTCTGGTTGTTCATCAATCAAATTTTCTTCATCAAATCAGGGACGCCTTTCATAATAGCGATATTATGAAGAACGGCAGCTGAAACGATGAGCATGCCAATGTTTTGCAATTTAATTCGAATTGGTATTTGAAGAGAATGGAATCGTTTTTTTAAGCGTCCAAAATGTGTCACAAAGAATTTAAAAATACACAATAGTGTATAAACATAATGATATCCAAAGCGTGGAAGAGTAAAAACTCATAATTTGATAAATAGTATCAGTGCTCGAGAAGTCGAGAAGTCATTTCGGAAGTAAATACCATTTTTAAAAGACAATGGAGAGAAGAGTAGTGTGGCTGTAGCTAGGTATCTGCAGATAAAAAAATCCTCGCCTGCAGATAGTTAGCGCTAGCATTATGAATACGGATTTTATCTGCAGATTTTTTTATCTGCAGCTACCCTATCAGCTTATCCGTAGCTGCAGATAATTATCCTTAGCATTATGAATACCAGCATCACTGTCAACTCAATTGTACAGAATCGACGGAGGTTAGGCTGGGGAAGGGGCGTCCTGTGCGCCGTGCTGACAGCCGCTCGTCCTCCTCCACCCCGTCGATGCTGCTGCTATCGGCGGTCGATTATTGTGCTGTTTGCTTTCTGCCCCATTCCCGCCGGGGCTGTCCGCGCTGCTACCTGTGGCCCAGCGGGGAGAGGGGGGGGGGGGGGGGGCTTGGACCCAACGACGGACGACGACGCTCAGCATTGAAATGACTAATATTTTCTATTCTTTCATCCCCCCAAGCGCCCCTCTCCCTCCCCCGACTTTTGTTGTTCGTCCCCCGCGCCAATTCATCCATTCTATCTGCAGCTCCATTCCAGCCTCACAAAACCGTCGTCATCTTCAGCGTACAATTCAATTGTAAAGCCAGAAGCATCAAAATTAGCATTTTTAATTAATATAATTTTAATTCATTTCACAACTTTATGTACCTAACTTTTTGAATTAGGAGAGTTTGTTGTAACTAATTGAAGAGCAAATATGTTCAAATTTAATCATTAAAAAGGGAACATTTAATAACTCTCTCAAATTTAATTCCACCAATTTTTTGCAGCAATTTTATAGCTAAAAATTTTGCCGACGGCGCTTGGAACAGAACTGACTAAAAGGTCGACGTCACAGTCACAAACAAACTAGGGGGGGGGGGGGGTCGTTTCTGGCACCGACCTTGTCGGAACGAGTTAACGGAACCAAAACCGAAAACCCGAAACTTCTCGGTTTTTTGGTTCGGCCTTAAACCGGCAACCCCTTAAATTAAAAAATTCTCCTAACCTGAGCTGGGCATTTGTTATGAAATTATCTTTTTTTTGTTGCTTTTAAGGAATGCTCCATTTTCAGTCGGAATTGATCAAATTTTGTTTATGATTCATGAATGCAAGGTTGGATTTTTTTCCAAATAAATTGTCCAGCGCCAATTCCTCATTCGTTCTATTACGGAATTTTGTTAAATTATTCATCGTTTTCTAAAAACTATTTCCATAAATAACGGTCTTTCATTTTAAATACAAAAAAAAAGATTCATTTTAAAGTAGGGTGCGGAAAAATGGCTTGGACCCGGGCGGGTATTTTTTCGGGTATTCAAAAAATTGCCGGGCGGGTAATTCCGGGCGGGTACCGGGTAAATACCCGACTCGGGTATTTGCGTTTCGGGTACCCGCCCGCACCCTATTTTAAAGTGCTTATCTATTTATGGTTTAGATAAATTTTCCTTTTTCACTGCCCGGCACTACAGGCACCTCTTCAAATTTAAATTGGCTTAACCATTTTGTTTAAAGAATTTCTAATTACTGGATGATGAAAAATGGAAACATTGAGAATAAAATAATATGTATTAGATTTTGAAAAAAAAATATTGCAAATTGCCGATCCCGACTACAAAATTAGATCCGGAAATCATCGTTTTTTTTTTGTCCGGAATTTAAATAAACCTTTTATAATGCCAATTTTTTGTTTTATTTTTTGCTCGGCGGCCCCTTCACATCGACATTTATGGCCTTACTATCAAAGACGCGGCGGGTGAATAATTTTGCACAACAGTCTCTTCCCGAAGGGCAAACAACCGCCGACTAAATTCGGCCCCCCCCCCCCCCCCCAGCGCTTTTGATTAAAGGTTTTAGTGATTTGAATTGGCAAACATTAAAATGGGGAAGACGAAAAAATATTTTTGGGTTGAAATTGGATTCATTACACAATAAAAGTAAGGCGCGGAACAAAATTACCCACCATAATTTTTTTTTTGAATTTATTTTTTTGGGCCGGGGGGGGGCTGAGTTTTCAAGAAACAATAGATCTTTTTTATGTTTTAAAATTTTGATTTTTCGTCAAGCCTTTTGGCAAAAACTCCCTTTAAAATATGTTTTATTATTTCAAATGCTGCAAAGTTGGAGCGCAGGAGTCGAAACCGGTAACCGCGCGTTAAACTCCATAAGCGGGCATTAGCGGGCACGAGTAACCGCGCGTGCCGTGCCTTATTGCCCATAAACACTCAAGACGCGCGCGCGCATGCGCACGCGAGCAAATCCGTAACTACAAAATACAGTATGATGATATATATGTAAAAGTAACTGTAGTGCTTGGGGGGACAACAACACAATGATCATCTAATAATGTCTGCAGCTGCTGCACAGCAGTACAAATCATGCCCCCAAGTCCCACTATTGCTTCTTCCTTTGCTTGTTCAAAAATTTGTACAAATATTGTACAAACAAAGTATAGTCGTCCTGTCGGTGAATTGGTTGGAGAAGGAATATGGCCGGCCGGCGGCCCCCTCCCCAAATGCTTTCTTCAAATGGCTCCTCAAAATTTTTGGGGAAGAAAGCCAATGTTTGTTGGCCAAGGAATGAATGCTGCTGCTCTCTTGTCAGTGTGTATCAATTTTCAAATTTTCCAATCATACCTAATCTCTGCACACAAATTTTTGAATGTTTAATTTGGATTTTGAAAATTTTTGGCATTTGGACATTCTGACAGTGCCAACAATCAATCAATATATTTTTTGAAACGGCAGTCCTTATGAATTGGGCCCAAAATCTCCCATTTTACCCTTTTTTTGTCCCGTCTACACATTTATCTTGTTATACTCCGCCCCAACCAATAAGTCTTATGCCCCGCCTCTGATGTGCCTCTCCCCCCAGGGGCTTTTCCTATTAATTCTGATTAATTTAGGTAAATAGATAAAGTGTATATTCGCTAAAATGAGCTAAAATGCCTTTTGGTTCTCAAAAAACAAAAAATGTCTGTTGATGAGACTATCCGTGAGCTGAGCGGGACACTCATTCAATTGAAAATTTTGGTGGTGAGTGAAAAATTCAAAATTACATCTTATAACTTTTTTACAAATTAAAATTAATTAACAAAACTTTTTCGTTATTAAAAAAATTAAATTTTTGGATCTAAAAATTTATGAAAGATTTATACTTATAAAAATGGTGCTTAAACCCCGACCCGCGACATTTTTGAGCCTTACCCCCAACCTCCAACATTTTTGGGCTTTACACCCGGAGGGGAGCAACCCAAGTTTGGAGCGGTTCGGTTCACTATTTGCTCCTGGAGTCTTATAAGTTATAGCTAATAAGTACCTAAAAATATGCAATTTTAACCTTTATTTAACAAATTTAATGCTTTTAACATATTTACTATTTAGGCAAAAATCAATGAGCAAATTAGCGGCGTCAGTGGCAGAATCAACATAACGTTGCAGACTTTCGATGATTCCGTCTCTGGCATTGCAAATGACGCCAACAAAATGACAAAACAAGTGGACACAACCATTGATCAGGTGGTGCCGATGCTCAAAATCTGTGATGGATTGATTCCTTGACAAAGTTTAGAAACGGACATTTCGACATCTGGGCATCTTTTTACACAAATTAATTTAAACCTAATAAAAAACTTCTTTTAGTTTACTTGGCATTCGTACCCTATAAAAATATTTACGGATTGTTAGACTAGAAATGTTCGATTTCTCGTTATGGTGTAGGGGACGAAATGTCGGGCTGACAAAATGTCTCGTGCCAATTTGGGGCGTATGGAATTTAGAATAGAGCCCGGCGGGAACGGGATTCCCGCGGGAAAAGTACGGGAATCCCGGTCCCGTTCCCGTCTTTTTTGCCCAGCGGGATTTTTTACGGGAACGGGAAAAAGACGGGATTCCCGTTCGGGATTCCCGTCCCGTTCTTTTTGAAAACCCCGTTCCCGTTCCCGGAAATTTTATTTCAGTATTTTTCCCGTTCCCGTTTATTTTTCTTGGCGAAATGTTTTCAAAAATTTAACAATTTTGGACCAATTTTTATCACAAAAATGCTTAAATTTCAAATTTTTTTTAACGGCGGCGCCTATCGGCACCGCCGAACCCACCCAAAATGTGCCATATTCTGTTGGTTTCTGATTTTCTGAATCAATTAAGATTTCAAAAGCTTAAAAAAACTTACGTATTTTTAAGATTTTGGTAGCAAATCTCTTATCAAATTGAGCAAAAAATGCAAAATTTTCTCGGCGGCGCCTATCGGCACCGCCGAACCCCCCCCCCCTCCACCTCGAGAAAAGAAATTCTCAAAAATTTGAATTTTGAAAAAATTCGCAAATCGGAAAAAATTCGAAAATTTTGAGCAATTTTCTTAACAAAAATGTTTTAAAATTTTCCGACGGCGCCTATCGGCGTTGTCGGACCCTCCAATTGTATATCAGAAATTTATCTCAAAGTGCCCGCCAAAAAAAATTTCGAAAAATTCTTAGTTTAAAAATTTTCAAAATTTTTCCCGTTCCCGCGGGATTCCCGTTAAAAATTGAACGGGATTTCTACGGGAACGGGAAAAAGACGGGATTCCCGTTCGGGATTCCCGTCCCGTTCTTTTTGAAAACCCCGTTCCCGTTCCCGTTCCCGGAAATTTTTTTTTACCGGGCTCTAATTTAGAATACCGCAATTCCCATGTTATTATTTGAGAAGAACAGAATGCCAAACCCTTAGAGGGGTTTTGAAATTGTAAAATAAAATTTAAGATTCCCGGTTCGTGGGCATTTTACACGTTGTTTTTTACGCTGATCGCCGTTCTCGTCCTTCTCTCAATACTCATACTGATCAATTTGATCATAAAAATACAATCAATTTACAATACATTGCGTGGCGATGTGTCAAGTAAAAAATAATTTAAATTTTAATATTTTGCTTTAAAATTCAATTTTTGTAGGAGCGTCAACGCCTCTCCAATCGCTGGTCCAATCCGAATCCAAACAGCCGCTTCACACGCAACCATTTCCCGCAACATTTCATGGACAAGCGCCAGAAAGTACACACCGATTGAGGTGGTTATATTATCTATTTTTCTGAGCTTTGTTTTGGCGTAAAATGTGTGAAGAAATGTTTTAGAAGTCGGAAATTTCGTCGTTTTAACTTTGCATATCTGGATAACAAAATGTTGGGATTTTCTCACCTATAGAGACTTTTTCCCCTATTTTTGCCACTATTTGGCGCTTTTAAGAAATTTTTTAAACATTTTTTGTCAAGATCCTTCAAAAAAAATGTTTTTCTTGCCCAAAAACATCCCATAAAATCAACCTTTTTTGCCAATAATTGAGCAAAATTTAAATTTCAAAGGCATCACGTTGCGGTTGAAATGGAGGCAGAACCCAGAAGATATGGACTAGGAATGCCACCAGGTACCTAATTGTTCTAATTCCAAAGAAAATTGTCATTTTATGGGTTAAAAATGCTGCAAGAATTTCTATTTTTTATATTTATTTTTTCTATAATTATATAGTTAATCAACTTATGTATAATGAATGAATTTGGGTTGCTCCACGACCCTCGGGGGTGGGAATGTCGGAGGCTATCGGAGCGCATCTTATTAAATAACAAGCAATTACCTTTAAATATCCAAATCAATTTGGAGATGTCCCGCCACAACAGCAGCAACAACAGCATATGACGTCATTGCGATCGGCGACTGCGACCACTACGGTATACCATCCGGGACCAATGGCACCGCGACAAATGGAATACAACGAAAACAGAGGAGGAGGACGTCGAAGCGCCAATGGGAGCAGTCCAAACTCAGAATTGAGAGGCAGAAGCCACGGGGGCAGTCCTCGAGCATATCAAGCAGGTGCTGGTGAGAGTGAAGCAAAGTGATTTTTGACCATTTTGGTTTGAATTAGTTTCGGCAAATGGCTTTTTCGATAATCAGTAAAATTGATAATTACCGAACTGCTTTCGGTATTTATAGGTGTTAAATGCCCAAAAATGTCAAAATAGGTGTTAAAATGGGCACAAAAAATGCTGAAATACTTGCAAACTTAAATAGTTTGACTTCATTTAAAGACCTCTGACAACTTTAAATGCACTTTCACGTTTTAATAGATGCCGGTGCCGTTGATTAAGCGCATTTATATTCACGGAGAACAGCACTAAGACGATGATTTTTACACAATTCACTGTGCCATCCTGCAGAAGAAGGGTAAAGTGAGTCTCGATGAGTTCATGGCGATCGGGGCAGGTGGGCGCGGGTTGTTTCGGCGCTGAAAAGTTTAAAATAGGGTTGGCACGGAGCAGTTCATTTCAGTGCCGTCCATTTCAGTGCCATATAATTTTTTCAATATGAAAAAGCACCCAAAATCTGGGTGTTTCATAGAACTATTTTACGAATTCGCTATTTGTTTAACTTTGCCTTAACAATAGCTTTTAAAAGCTTAGAGCTTTCGAATGGCTTCTTGTTTGTTTGATTTGGATGAGTTTTAAAAAACTTAAGTGAACGACACTGAAATAAAATATACCCGAATTGGCATCCCGACCCCAAAATTTTGTTGGGAGTTTTCATCCCACAAAATATGGTAAAAAACGATTCGTTCCATCTCAAGCTTTTTTCCCCAATTTTATTTCGTTGTTATTCTTAGCCAACCAAATCAAACATTAAACATTTTAGATATTATTGTGTAATTATGGAAGGGACGGCACTAAAAATGGTCGAAATAGGTAGGAAAATAGGCCCTTTAAATTATTAAAATAGCCCACTAAAACCCCTAAAAAGTCCAAATTAAGGCATTTAATTACACAAAAATATATATTTTGAGATTTGATTGGGTCACCGTTTATTTGATTTGGTTGGCAAACGCTATCCATTATTGAAGTGCCGAAACGACAAGTTCCCCGTTTCATTGGTTACTAGTTTCCTTGGGGTTTCTGATGTTTTTTTTTTTCGCAAAATGTTTGTTTAATCAAAATATATCTAATAATGTAATGAATTCTGGTATTTTGAGATTATTTTGTCCCCCGAATAACGTTGTGCCTGATTGTTTTTCTATTAAAAATATTATATATTTTTTAATTTTATCCTACGGGTTTGTTTTTTCAACAATTCTTTCTGAATATTTGATTTTTTTAATCAATTTCTTGCACTATGTAAAATGGGATGGAATTTTTAAAAATTTTCATTCTTTTCCGAAAATTATTGTCAATAATTCCAGCCTTAAAAACATAAAACATTGGCACATTGTTCAGGAAATTCAAATGTCGTCACTTCTTTTATTTTTAACAATAAATTTTATTTGTTGGGATGTAACATTTAGAGCAGGGATAGGCTAAAAACGAAAAGATTTTTTTAACGGAAAACGGAAAAAATGCCAAAAAACAACGGAAACGTAAAAATTTTCAAGTGAATTAAAAAATTATTATTTTTTAAATAATTTAATTTAATAAATATTGTTTGAAATAACGTAAAAATTTTGAACGATTTTGACTCAATTTTGTTAAAAAAATGGTCCAGAAACTACAGAATTTAGTCAACTTTAAGCTTTTAGTGCGGCCCGGCGGTGCCGATAGGCGCCGCCGGGAGAAATTTGAAGTTTTTGGAGCATTTTGATAAGAAACTTTGCATAAAATTTTGCCAAAATCACCCATTTTATCATTTAAATTTTCTGTCAAAAAGTTTAAATAAGATATTACTGCATAGTTTCTTATAATTAACAGGTCCGACGGCGCCGGTAGGCGCCGTCGGAAAAATTTTTAAAAATTGTGTTTTGTTTTGTTAAGAGATTCGCTTTTGAAAATTAACCTCAAAATTGACAAATTTGTTTACCAAAATGCCATTCTTAAGGGTGTGCCATCTTTAAGGGTGGAAATTTTCACCGACCGGGGTTGGGTCGGGGAAGAACAATTGTCGGAGTCGGGGTCAGGGCTGGGCGAAAGAAAAAACAATTTATAAAATTGAAAGTTAAACATCGATTTGCTAAATTAAAGCTGAACTTCCGGATTCCGGAAATTTGCTTTGGCTTTATCGCGCTTTTGGGCCGAAAAAAAAATGCAAATATTGACTTTGTTCGGTGCATTTGAATAATTAATTGTGGAAAATATGTAAAGGTATTTTTTCCTCCACTTTTATTTGCTTTTTACGACTTTAGAGAATCTGACAACCGCTGTGCAGTTTACTAAGGTTAGCAAACCGAATTTTTGGATGGTTTATATTGGGGGGGGGGGGGGGGGGGGGTTGGCATTCCGTCTAATGATTTTTTTGTTAAAATTCATCTGAGAAATTGCGAAATCAAATTCTAAATTTTATGGATTGGTGTGTAAAACAACCCTTTTAATTTATAATATTTTATTTGGGGACAAAATGCCGACAAATCCATAAAAAGTTGCCACTTTCAACCTCAATTAACAATTAATTACGATTATCTCTGCGTGTGTTTTCATTATTGTGCCGTTGTGTTGTTGTTTACCGGCACTTATTGCTGCTCATAATATGCACAAACAAAATATATTTTTTTGGTTCTTTAAACCCCGCAAAAAATATTTTAAATTTAGGATGACGATTTCGAGTTGTTGATTCTGAGTTCTTCGTTAACCTAAAAGGGCCGCCCCTTCCGGAAACTGAATTTTTTTAAAAACGAATTATTTGATATTTCATAAAAACTTACCGGTTTTTTAAAATTCCATTAAAGCTTTCTTATTTGGTCCCGGTTTTTTATCAATGCTTTTTTCTTTTTTTGCCTATTAGTCCCGGTTTTTTGACCGGGGTTTTTGGGCCCCGTTTTATGAAAAGTCCCGGTCCCGTACTGCCCTATTCAGTACAGACAAAAATTGTGGAATTTAAAGCCTAAAAACAAAAAATATATACATTCAACGAGAGTGAAATTATTTCATCCCTTAAAAAAATTTAGATTTGGCATTTTGGTGCCTCGAGGCCTTTTCAATTGAAAGGGCGTCAAGCGTCGCCGCCCCCCCCCCGGGGGGTTGTTCTTCTCATTTCCCCCCCCCCCCTTAATTCTTCCGGTGCTTTCTTCACTTCGTTCTCAGCGGGAGACGGCATATTCTGCCTTCAACATTTGCTTCAGAACATGGCATAAAAGAATGTGTGAAAATTTTGTGTTTTTTCGGTATATTGTGTCAAATTATTTATTTGATCATTAGTGGACGGGACTGTTAGTGCCTATTTTTGGCATTTTTGGGCTTTTTGTGCTATTTTATTGAATTTTACTTTAAAACCAAAATATTAGTGCCTATTGGGTACCTTTTTGGCTTTTTTGATGTTTTTAGTGCCTATTTCGGGAATTTTAGGGCTTAAAATCCGTTCCCAATTGATCATGTACATATTTTCAAATTCATCCGACGTTTCGTCCCATACTTCCGACATTTCATCCATTCTACGTTTTGTTTTATCGTTCCGACATTTCATCCCATTCATTGGACGTTTTGTTTTATCCTTCCGACATTTCGTCCCATTCTTCGGACATTTTCGATTCATAATACCCCAGGGATGATACTTTTAGGTAGGGTTGGACGGTTTTTCAGGTCCCGGTCCCGGTCGGGACGGGACTTTTTGAAAACTGAAAGTCCCGATCCCGGTTTTTCTGGTTCCGGGAAGTCCCGGTCCCGGTTTTTCTGGTTCCGGGAAGTCCCGGTCCCGGTTTTTCTGGTTCCGGGAAGTCCCGGTCCCGGTTTTTCTGGTTCCGGGAAGTCCCGGTCCCGGTTTTTCCCAAAAGTCCCGGTACCGTCCAACCCTACTTAGGCTCAAAAAATCTCAAAATAAGCGAGAAAAGTGCCAAAATAAGCTCCAAAACCGGGTTCATACGCAAAAACGGGAAATAACAATAATGGCTTAAAAACTTTGGTAAAATCATCAATCAGTAGAACTGCTACTTTTAAAAAGTTGCAAAAAGGGGTGTGTAGACATTTGCGGCTCAGACATTTGCGCCCCGACATTTGCGGCGCAGACATTTGCGGCCCAGACATTTGCGACCCGACTTTTGCGGCCCAGACACTTGCGGCCCAGACATTTGCGGCTTAAGACAAAATAGATTTGCGCCCCGACATTTGCGGCGCAGACATTTGCGGCCCAGACATTTGCGACCCGACTTTTGCGGCCCAGACACTTGCGGCCTAAGACAAAATAGAAATTTGCGGCCCAGAAATTTGCGGCCCAGACATTTGCGACCCAGACATTTGCGGCTTTATATTCCAAAAAAAAACATTTTATCTAATTGTTGTGGCCGAGCCTCATCAGTACGGAAGACACAACAATTAGTGACCAAAAAAACATTTTTCCTAACACAGCAAATAGCAAATTGCGGTCAGAACAAAACTTTTTTTTATTTGCAGATCTAACTATTTATCGAACTAACTAGAGTGGCATAAATGTGTCTTTAGAAAGCAATAGAATAGAATAAAAATATTCTATAATATTAATTGCTTAATGTCAATTGCTTTTGTCAATTTGCTTTTTGCTGTGGCTTGCCGTGTCTACGGATAAGGGCCGAAACACTATGCAAATACATCACTAATTGTTGTGTCTTCCGTACTGATGAGGCCCGGCCACAACAATTAGATAAAATGTTTTTTTTTTGGAATATAAAGCCGCAAATGTCTGGGTCGCAAATGTCTGGGCCGCAAATTTCTATTTTGTCTTAGGCCGCAAGTGTCTGGGCCGCAAAAGTCGGGTCGCAAATGTCTGGGCCGCAAATGTCTGCGCCGCAAATGTCGGGGCGCAAATCTATTTTGTCTTAAGCCGCAAATGTCTGGGCCGCAAATGTCTGGGCCGCAAATGTCTGAGCCGCAAATGTCGGCCAACCGCAAAAAGGCACGAAAATCTATGAAGGATTTGACCAAAAAAATTCGAAGTTATTGTTTTTTTATAAAAATTTTTCAAAAAATTGGTGATCTTGGCATGATTCGAATTTATTGCATTTTTTAGCGTTCGGTCCGAATACAGACCGGGGCAATAACTGACTTAAACGAAAGCTATTCGAAAACTCTTGATGAGACGAAGCTATTGTTAAGTTAAAGTTTTGCGATTGGACAAGTCTCAAAAAAGTTATGGCCAAAAAACTTTAAAAAGTTCAAAACTCTTGTTTTGTTAAAGTTTTTTGTCCATACCTTTTTTGAGACTTGTCCAATCTCAAAACTTTACCTTAACAAAAAAAAATAGGGCAAAAGTCATTTTTACTTGAAAAAGGTTTGGCCTATTTTGGTGCGAAAATTCCAATACGGATATTTTCGTGCCCGACTTTATGTTAATTAAGCGTGGAATTTTTCGAATTTTGTTTATGTTAAAGAGATTTTTTGGATTGACTGATTGTCCCTTTCCGTCCACAAGTCTCGACCGACCCCCGATTTCTCGACTCCGCTCTCGTCTCGATGCCCGATGCTTCTTCATTTAAGCCGCTTGCATGTGGAGGACCGACCCCTCACAAATTTGCACCCCTTTATTCTTCTTAGCCCTCGCAGTGTCCCCCTCCCCCCCTATTCGGTGAATAGCAAACTTAATTTGGACAAAAAAACGGAAAAGGGAGGAAAAGCCGAGCCGAAAAGCATCCCATCCTCCGTCCATGCTTTTTGGAAAGGACCGTCGTATGTTCGCCATCACAAAATTTCATTCACGGCATAAAACATTCGGCACAATCTGCTTTCTGCATTACTCTTCGTGTTTTGGCATTTCAAATGCCAAAATTGTGTCGAGTAACAAAATTTCGTTGTTGTTTTGTTAATTTTTTGAAATTTAATTTATGTTTTAATCTTATTTGTAATAGTTTAGCCATACATTTTAATTGGTATTATTGTTTTTGGTTTTGTTTCATTTTAAAGCCATTGGCACTTTAATTTTTTGTTTGCATTTTCAATAATAAACTCCATAAAATAGCAAATTGTTTAAAGAATAATTATAAAAGTTGTGCCAAAACGGCATTTTAATTTCGGTGTTGATCATTTTTAATCTTTAAATAAGCCAAGTTGAGAAACTGTCATTAAAGCCCAAAATGTAAGAAAAAAAATGTTCAAATTTTAAATTGTTTAAAAATATATTTGCAAACTTTAAATATGGTCGTAATGAATTTGCCGTGCCAACCCAAGTAAAAAGCATTACACATCATCAATAATTTGTGCCGTAATTTTGGTCTTCCCCATAATAATATTTCCATTTCCATTTGCCGTTGACCAATCTTCGCCCTCCTCAACCTCCGCCCGCCCACTCATTTTGTGTTATAGCACCAATTTTCTCGCCGCGTTTTATGGCTACCGAAGATGGGCGGGCAGTGAAAAATAAATGAAATTGCCATTCGATTCGATGCGATGCAAATGCTTAAAAAGTATTTTAGGAATTTTGTTTAATACAATGCCATTTTTACATATTTTAATTTAAATCATTTTTTATTCAACTTTTAATTACATTTTGAATTTGTTCAAAATATTTTTAGAAATTTTGAAATGAATTTTTTTCTTTTATTTTGTAACGAATCCCAATTTTTCGCACAGTGCCAAATTTGACGACAATTTGTAATTTAATGCCTTTTTTAGGCTTATTTTGAAGCTTATTGCCCCTTTTTTCTATTTTAAGAATGATTTTATTTAGGTAATGTGCCTATTTTATTGTAACGCCTTAAAAATCCCACTTTTTTGCGCTTGTCAATTTGCTTTAAATTTTGGCTTTAGCATTATTTGTGTTAACGCCGTCCGTATTTTCCTAAAGGTAAAATTCGTTGTTTACAAAAAATGAAAACATTTAGAAAATCTAAAATAAATTTTTAATTATTTAATTAGTAAAATTGTGAATTTTCCAAAAACATTTTTTGTTGCATAAATTTTTCACGTTTTCCTATTATTTTTGCTCCCCTTTTTTTGACAAAATTCTCTGCCCTCTCACAATTTTTCTCTTCCAAATTGTGCTTTTCGGATGAATAAGCGCGAGTCCATTTAGTCGGCATTGACTAAAGTAAAATAGACAAAATTGCATCTGAGTCCGTTTGTCTAGCTCAATCATTTGTCAAAAACTCCAATTTAAAAAATAAAATTTTTTAGACTTAATGTTTAAAAATGACTTTTTTTACCTGTCGGCACCAGACCACAAAATAATGGTTACGTAGCAAGAAATTGCTCAAATCAATTATTGGGAGCGACAAAAACAGCGCTTTTGCTCACATTGTTACGAATTAGTGCAATTAATAATTTCATGACGTTTAGTCAATCTTTAGGGGTGAATTTTTGGTTTTATTAAGAGAGAAGCTCAAAAAAACAGTCTTTTCGCTTTTTCGAAAAATTTGTTAAGAAAAATGCTAATAAATCGAAGCCCTCCTATGAAAATATTAGTGCATATTTTGGCTGCCTCTTTCGCTTTTAAGTGCCTAAAAATGTCTCTCTACTGATCAGTGATCATTGTGTATTTTAAATAAATTTTTTGTTTATTCCCCTAACTTTAAACATAAAATTTCCTCAATTTTTAAAATGTGGTCATTTATTTTTGCTAGCAAAGTTTTATTTATCCAATAATCCACACAAAAATTGCGTCAAATTTGCCTTCCATAAACTCTCCACAATAAAAAAATTCCAATTTTTTCGCCGACCCTAAGCCCCCACCCCCTGGGGATTTGGCGCAAATTTCGCTTATCTCCCCCCGCTTTGCCCGCGGTCAGTCGCCGCCGTCCCCTCTAATCGCTTCAATTCAATGCCAAAATAGGAGCAAAAATGCCAAGACAGAGCTTATCTGCTTGCTTTCTTCAATGAAATGTTGGCCCTTTTTTTAGTTTAAATTAATTAAACATTTGAATTTTTTGTTCAGAGGATTCAACTAAATTTTTTTTGTAAAATCCTCAAAAATACAATTATTTTTCCTAACACAATTACGGAACCCGAATGTACGAACAATTCTTGTTTTTTTGTGTTAGAGCTGCATATTTCAAAATTCCATTTTTGGATGTTTATTTTGGAAAAAATGAATTATTTTAACTGAGCCAAAACGTTGACACCGACCGGTTGGCATTTTGACTTTAGGAATATTGAAAAACAATTATAAAACAAACAATTTTCTTTGATTATTAAAACTGTTTAAAAAATGGTTAAATTTCTAATTCGACAGTTACCTAGTTATTTTTATTGGAGCAGTTTTTTTTCATCTAACTTTCAAAATTTGACTTTTTTAGCCCAACATTTTTACTCAGCTTTTTTATTCTTAGAATTAAAAATGTTCGCCCGCCTGCACTGAGATGAGTGAGTGATTGTTGTGCATTTATTGTCGGGGGGGGGGAAGAAAGCTTGGGGGCGGGAGTCATTTGTTTCACTTTAACGGATTCATTTTTTCACTCTTTTTCTGACACAATTTTCTTTGAAAAATTAAAAAACCCTCAAAATATTAAAGAGATTAGAGAATTTTTCAATTTAATATATAAACAATACAAAAATATATTTAATTGTTGCTCGCTTTTTAGCTCTCTTTTTTAAAGGAATTTTTTTTCAGAAAATTTAAAAAACTCTCAAAATATTAATGAGATCTATTTAAAAACAGTTTTCAGAATTACAAAAATAAATTTCTTTAATTTTTAGCTATTTCAAATTGTTGCAATTTTGAAATTTCGATCAAAAACTTGAACCAATTTGTATATGAATTAATACCATTTTGCAGAAAGAATTCGCTTTCGTTTTTTAATAATTATTTATTTTTATTAGAAACATTTTTCATCTTTAATTATTTGGGGACACAAATATAAAATGAATTCCAATTTTTTGCATTTTTTGTGAATTAATTTCAAATTTTCCTTTTTTTCCAGCGTTTTATTTTTGGATTTATCGGTTGCGACACTTTGTTTGATCCCGTCATTAATTAATTAATTATCTTTTTCCTATTTCTAAGGCTTCATCCCCCGCGATTTGAGGGCAATGAAGCACAGAATTACACATTTATAGTTTTAGAGATTGGATTCTCCAAATTTATTTTATTTAAGAAAAGTCGCACAGATTTTTTCTTTTTAAAATTTTACTTAATTACTGAAAAATTTAGTCCAATAAACCAGAAAAAATGCCTTTTTTGGACACTATTTTCATTCTCGGATTTTGTTGGACAAAAGAAATTTAAAAAAAAAAAATTAAAAATTCCGATTTTAGGTGTTTTCTGGCCATAACTTTTTTGGCACTTATCCAATCGTAAAGGCTTACAAATTGGCTTAATATAGCTCCATCTCCTTGAGACTTTTGAATGGCTTTAAAAATGTCTGAATCGGTTCCGGGGTGAAGCAAAGTTATTGCCCCGGTCTGGATTCGGTCTGCACGCCCATTTTGTAATAAACATATTTAAAATAAATCTTTGGCACGTAATTCGTTTTAGCCTGAATGTGCGGAAATTGATTATTTTTAATCCTCAAAATGAATTTCTCATTGAAAGCTTATACTTTTGGGGAAAAAGACTTTTGATTTCGCAATACTAAGAAATCTTTAATGTGTCAGTTTTAAGGATTAAAATATGCTTTTAAAATTTTTAAGCTTTTTGTATTTTCAACAATTTAAAAAATGAAAATTTTATTTATTATAAGTACTTTAGCAAAATGCCTATTTAAAAATCACTCACACTTTTTGTGCCCAATTCTTCAATGCTTTTCTTCATTTCATTGGCCGAACAAAGCTCGACGGTTTTGGCCATTGGCACCGCATCTGTCAGCCGATTGTCATCGCCTCAATTCACCACTCATTCCGCCAACGTCGCCGGCGGCGCTGCCAATGGTGCCACGGCCGCTAATCAGCAGCCATCCAACAGAGTTTGTCTGGGCTTTGCCGACATTTTAATCGCCTTTATATTGGTAAGTTTGATGATCAATCAGTTAATAAATGGGCCTTTTTTTTTAATGTAATCATACTGTTA
The DNA here is from genome assembly GCA_018350325.1 of Globodera rostochiensis. Taxonomy (NCBI): domain Eukaryota; kingdom Metazoa; phylum Nematoda; class Chromadorea; order Rhabditida; family Heteroderidae; genus Globodera; species Globodera rostochiensis. The sequence continues at coordinate 4,313,441 of JAEVLN010000002.1, forward strand.
ATGTGATTCGACTTTGAGCATATTATTCTGGTTTCTAATCAGTCTAAAAATTTTTGGATCTGATCAGTTTGTGATGAACTTTTTAACTTTTCGGCTACATATCCTGTATCTCTGATATTTTATTTTTTCAATTAGAAAAATTGAGTTGAGTAAATCCGGGTTATGTTTTTATTTTGTATTTTAAGAGCGCCGCAATAGTACAAAAATGAATAGATTTTAAAAATAAGCTATTTTCTTTTCTTTTTTTGATGACACTAAAATGAATGTTTTTTAATATTTTTGTTTTTTTACTTTTATTTTATATTCCACCAATAATTAATTGCTGCCAGATTTTGCTCATCCTCGCAACCGTTCTGGGCAACGTTTTGGTCGTACTTTCTGTGTTCCTTTACAAACGAATGCGCACTTTCACCAACTTTCTGCTCACTTCATTAGCAACCGCAGGTATATTTTATTTTAAAAAACGAAAACAATTTTTTGGGTCGCGTTTTTTAGATATGAAAAAATTGTCTTTAAAATGATTTAAAATGGCACAGATTTGCTTGTGGGACTGTTGATAATGCCATTGGCACTGTTCGACCTGTTGCACAACCACAATTGGCCATTGGGCAAGGCGTTGTGCCGAATTTGGGCAACTTTTGACGTGCTTTTGTGCACTGCGTCCATTCTCAATCTGTGCATTATTTCGCTGGACAGGTTGGAGGGAATTGTTTAATATATAATTAATTAATTAATTATTGGAAAATGAATATTAATATCCATTATTAAAAAGAAAGAGTAATTGTCTAAAAATAAATTATAATGCCTTAATTTTTAGATATATGGCCATCACGAGCCCTTTGCGCTACCCAAGAACGAGGCAAAAACAAACAAAAAAAAACATTTTTTATTTTTAAAACACTTTAGGAGTCGTTGGATGGCTTGCGCCCTTCTCAGTTTTGGTTGCTTTTTTAATTTGAGTATTTTTTGGCACTGAATTTTAAATTAAATTTTTTTAGACCATAAGCAATTTAAAACAAATAAATTTGAATTAGTCAAAAACCCAGATTAGTTAAATTAATTGGAGCAATTTTTTGACCAATTTTTGAATTTGTATTTTAATGAATTAAAAATGTTTTTTCAAATTTTCGTCTGGGGCATGGCGTTTGTGGTGTGCTCGCCCCCCTGGTTCGTGAACGAATGGCGCATTTCTTTTCAAACCAAAGTGCCCTTATTGGCCACCGCCGATGCGTCGGCATTAGCACGACTTTCACTGACCCTTAACAAAATGCCGATGCTGTCGTCCACCGTTAGTCGTGGCCATCGTGAGCAAACGACGACGGCACTACTGCTCGGAGACGGGGCCTACCAGTGTGCCTACCCGATGAGTGTGTCTTATCGCATCTACAGCGCTTCCGTGTCCTTTTACATCCCGTTGGTGGTCAGTAATTACCTTTAATAACCGGAACAGTTTAAAATGGTCGGGATCATGTCAGATTATTTATCTGAACAGTTTGGACTGCTTTCAGATCAATCATTTCTTGCTTGATCAAGTAACATAAATTATTAGCCTGAAATATTAAAAAAAAATAGATTTAATGTTGTTAAAAGCTTGTGGTTTTGGTATTATATTTGGTGGTAAATTTAAAATCATAATTTTTTTTATTCATTTTTTAACCCTAAACAGTTCAGGAAAAAAATTCAAAATCCTTGGAACAGGGCCAAGCTTTAATCTGATTACGTGCACTCTGGTTACACCATCTGCCGCCATTCATTGATTAAACTGATCAGAGTGTATTAAATCAATAACCATTTGATATAGAAATAAGGGATAGATGAAAGTAAAAAGTATTTAAAACATCTTTTAATGATCTGACAATGAACTAGTAATGATCGTAATCTTTAAGGTGATGCTTTTCGTGTATTTCAAAATTTTTCGGGTTGCCTCGGAGAGGGAGCGTCTGATCCGCGAGGGTATGGGCACCTGTCGGCTGTCTCGAAGAGTTGAGAAGACGCAGTTGAAAGGACGGAAGCGAAGTGCAACTACAAATTACACGCGTCGGTAAGAAAACAAAAACAAAAAATCCGGGTTTTTAACCGGTTCAAATTTGAAAAAGCATAGGGTGACTTTTTTTGGTCAAAAGTTCGTTAGGCTTAGGCCTAAGCCGCCCTTCGCTTAGGATTCGTTAGGCTTAGGCCTAAGCCGTCCAGAGCTTAGGGGTTCATCTCATGGTGGGTTAGGCTTAAGGCTACGAACCCCCCCCCCCCCTACCTTTCCCCTTGTTATTCTATCCGGCTTTGGTATTACTTAAAAGTCGTTTTTTCCTTAATTTTCAAAATTTGAACCGGTTCAAAAACCAGTTCAAAGGTCGAGCCCGCTAAAATTTTGCTTATTCCATCGTTTTCAGCACCTTAGAAAACGTATAAAACCGGTTTTGGGAAGGGGTCGCAAAACAGGAAAACCTTCACCAAAACTAAGTTTTTTCATCTGAATTTTTTCGTTTAAGCTCGAATGCTCCAAGGATCCACGAGGTTATTCAGAACATCGCATCGCCAACATTGACGGCATGCGGTGGTGAGCAGGACAAAAAGTTCGTCGTCATTCTTGAAAATTTTAGCATTTTTTGTTTTTGACTTTTTTTTAATTTTTGAAAACACATTTTTTAAGGCCATTATTTTTATTTTTTTAACCTTTTTTTTTGGTTTTTGGTCTATTCAAGTAATAATGGCTAATAATTGCAATAGCAGCAGCAGTGCCAACCACTGTTCTGCCCCTGCATATTCAAAACATCCGAGCCGTCCAAATCCAACGCCCGGGGCACTGCCGCCGGCACAACTCTCCGAGGATCGGCCCTCGTCTGGCCAAATGTCGCCAAATTTGCGTAGCTCCATTCTTCGCCCAGGGGTGGGTCTAAAGCATTAAATTTCGTAAAAATTCCTAAAAAGATTTACATTTAACAAACTGTGTGTCTGTCCTTTGTTAGGACTACGACTCGGAGGAGACAATTTGTCCCCCGTCCGCCAGAACCAGTGGACGAAGCGCCACGCCAGCAGCGGCCAGAAACGGCACAAAAAAAGCAACAAATATTTTGGCATCGTCCCAACGATGTGCAACAGATTCATTTCGACGCAAGATCAAATCGATGGAATGCCTGGGAACATTGGTGGGGCGAAATTTTGGTATTTTGAAATGATGAGAGACAACAGATCAAAATTGTGAAATTATTCAATTTATAAAAGGGTTTAAAAATTATTAAATTATTCTAACATTAATTTTACAACCAATTTTATATATTTTCCATGCTCTTTTTAAGCTCAACATGTTTTTTTTTTGTTTTTAATCATTAGAAAAATGATACCATGCAAAATAATTTTGATCATTTAATGATGGTTATATACTGATCAAATCGTTTTATTATTATGTACGATCGAATCTGAATGATACTTATCATTAATCAAATTTGTTTGATCATGCACAAAATTTGTGAATTTCAGGGCAATTATTCGTCAAGAGTGTCCACCAATTATCGCAAAAACAGTGCCGACCCGGCGGGCGACGACAGCGACGACGACGAAAGTGATATGCAAAATGAGTGCCAACAACAACGGCGCGTGCAGGACAACAATAACAAATTTGCCCAGCGAAGCCTGCAGAACTTGCAGAACCTGCAGCCGCCGGCGCCGGTCAACCGGCTGTCCAACGGGGCCAAGCAGCTCATGAGGACAGCGAACAACAACAATACATTTGGGATGGTGAACTGCACAACGGGGTACAACAACAATAACAAGCAATCTGATCAAATTAATAACATTTGGACTGGATTGATAAAAATATAAAATTCGTTTTAATCGAAGATATTAATTTAATTTCCAGAACTTGCGTAATTCAGAAATCCAACTCTAAAAAAGTTCACAATCCTTTTAGTTACATGAATCCAGTTAACAATTCTCTGGTAAATAACCTGAAAAAAAATCCGAATTTCTAAAAGAATTTAATTTTTATTTCTTTTTGGGGTAAACCCAACTCTCATCCATACCCAACTCATCCATAGAGCATAACTTGCTTCAAACTTAACCGATTTAGAAAGTCTTAACGCTATTCGATAGATCTCGAATAGTTGAAGCTAACATTAAGTTATAACTTTGTGATTGGACAAATATCAAAAAAGTTATGGCCTTAACACTTAAAGAAGTTTAAAATTCTGATTTTTGGGGGGTTTTCTGACCATAACTTTTTTGATATTTGTCCAATCACAAAGTTTTAACTTAATGTTAGCTTCAACTGTTCGAGATCTATCGAATAGCCTTAAGACTTTCTAAATCGGTTAAGGTTGAAGCGAGTTATGCTCAATGGATGAGTTGATATGGATGAGATGGGTATGGATGAGTTGGGTGGGACCCTTCTTTTTTTACTAATTTTTTTATCATTTTCAGCTCAAATCAGCAGGCGAGAAATTCGATGGCCGTCCTGCAGCAGTCCCATTTCACGACTAAAAATGCAAATTTTCGCGGGTCCAAGGAGAAAATTGTGTATTTGAGGGAACGCAAAGCATTGAAAACCATCGGAATTGTCGTTTTAGGTAAATTTAATTATTATTTGTTTGAATTCAAAATTATTTATGATTTAAATTAAAAAAAAATTTTCGATCAGTTTCCAACAAAAAATTTTATTATTAAGAGAGAAAAAAGTGATTTTTTAGGATTTATCATTTGCTGGCTGCCGTTCTTCGTTGTTTATGTGCTTGAAGTTTCGCCAGTACTGAAGAAATGGGTAAAAATAATAGAAAAAAATAATTTCTTTAATAAAAAGAAGTTTATATATACCGTCTATTAGAGAGGGCGGGATATACTAGGGATGTGTATCATATCGTAATTTAGAGCAATACTTATCGTATTTTCGCTAAAATCAAAATTAGAAGACATTCCGAATTTTTTAGAAATTAAAATTAAAAACTGGAAATTTCTTTCGTATCGTATTTTGGTGTATTGTAAATGTATCGTATTTTGAGGAGACGATATCGACATCCTGGTGTATACGGTATTATTATTTTTAGGATGTCATTGGAAAAAAGGAATTCCAGCTGTTATCAGAATTTTTCCTCTGGCTGGGATATTCCAATTCCGTATGTTTTTCCCCAATTCTTAATAAATTTGCCTAAAATTTTGTTATTAAGGTGCTTAACCCGCTGATTTATACTATGGTAATATTTTATTTTTTTTATGTATATTTAAACAAATATTTAATTGTTTTTGCTTTTTTTCATATTTTTTCAAAGGTTTTTCAATAAATATTCACCAAAATAATATTTATTAAAATCTTTGCCCGTTTAGTACAATTCGGACTTCCGGCGCTGTTTCCGCGACCTGCTCGGCATGGGCTGCATGAACCAACACCGGCGGACAATGAGCGTCAAGAAGCTTCACCAACAGTCGAACCTCTTTTGACGGCCCAAATCCAATCCAAATTGAATGAATAATAATGATTTTGTTACATAATTAAGGGTAATAATGACGCTATGTCAAAAGTGGCATTTCATTAAAGCACAATAATAATGGCACAATGTCAAAATTTAACAAAGCACAACAAAAAAGTGACTACTATTTTTTAAAACAATTCTAAAAGTGGTCACAAAATGGATTCGCAATGGGCTGGCTACGGTTTATTAATCCCGCTAGGTGAAAAACGTATAGTTTTCAATTTCAGGCTAATAAATTCTGTTCCTTGATCAAACAAGAAATGTATTTTATCTTTAATAAATGTAAAATATAAGATAATTTCCAGCCACAATTTAATTTAAAAATTTACTAATTTAAAGAAAGTCGACAGATAATGACAAAGAACTGGCAAGCATTTATTATAAATTGAAGCAGTAAAATTAAAATAAATAAATCTATGGTAAAGAGCGGCGCGGCCAACATCATAGCAATTCAGGCTGTGCGAAAATCAATGCATCTTGAGCTCTGTGAAAAAGGGGTTTAAAATTTGAATCTGATTTGTGAGGTCCGCTTCGTATGATCACTGATCAGGATTAGTATATGCGCGGGTTACCTGTCCTGCTCGCGGATGTTCTTCAGTCTTTGGAGTGCATCTTCCGCGCTGATTCGATCCCCCGCATTTTGGTCCCAACACCGACGCATCAGTTCGTCTAGCTCCGGACTGCACTGTTCCGGCACGCCGGGGACCTTCCCGTTTTTAAGCGCACAGCTCACTTCCCCGTTGGAAAGATTGCCGAATGGCATATCGCCGTAAGAAAAAAGTTCAAACAGCAACACACCGAAAGACCTAGGGAATGGAAAAGGTTGAAGCAGTTGCGGGAACGGGACTGAAATGTTCATTCTCCTTCATATGAATGAGGTGCTCCTGCTTTCTCCCTCTTTTGTGCCGGATTCCGGGCCCACTCAGCTCTAGGTTAAAGTCGTTATTTTTCTTAGTAGATTAATGGGTCCGGCGCAAATCTCAAAAGTGCCCGCACAAATGTACCGGCTTTCTCGTTCTATAGGATCATCCTTCTCCTCTAGTGATCCCAATGTCCGCATTGTGAAGTCCTCTCTCTCTTCACTATATCAGCGCTAAGGCACTGACCAAATGTCCGATTGGTGAGTGTATATGCCATTGATCAGACATTCCGGAGACGTCCACCGGAGGGGCAGCAACGCAGCCGAACTATTTGCAGGCACATATTCCATGGATGTATGCAGACAACGGGACCTGCCGAAATCGGAGATTTTCACGCAAATTGGTGGACGCGAAGCGGCACTGCTGCAGCTCAGGTCACAGTCGCCAGAGACGAGACAATTACGAGCAGCAAGGTCGCGATGGACGATCTTCCGTTGCACAAGGTAGCAAAGGCCTTTGGCGATCTGAATGAGCGGAATAGAAAAAAGAAAGCGCCATCGGGGTCAATTGAATCCAGCAAACTGAGTCCCAACATGGTGTAACTACAAAGTAATAGGCCAGCTTTTGGTTGAGGCGTTCTGAACATTCGTCGCTGGGACATAATTCGCCGTTTGCAACTGGCCGGAACTCAGATGAACCGTTTCAACGACAAACCCGGGCTAATGAATATGATTTTGCCTGGATGCTAATGTTAATGAGCTCTGAAGAGATCAGAGGCGGAGGCGAGTAGTCGCTGTTGCGAGGCGCCCGACTTTGAAGATACCGCCTGATCGTGAAGCAAATAGTGAGCATTTTTAAATCAAATTGCCGGCGGGTTTCCCGGGTTAAGTTTTTCCGATGCCATCCCTGAACGGGATGGGGAAAATATGGATCATAGGTCCCAGGCTCGAATCACTCAAAACCACTTTATTAGATTTTTTTAGGGGCTGAAACCAATAGAAAAATCAAAAATTTTATTGGGACGAGCATTTAAACCGGTTTTTGAACAGTTTAAAAATTGCCAAAATTGGAGATTTTTGACTTGAATTTTATGTCTTCATGTCGGCCAATTTTAACAAATTTAGTATCATTCGACAGCTCTCGACGAGAAAAATCGATCTAGATGTGATGGGATACGATCGTACGCCATTTGGATACCGGCAGACTGAGTCCCAGTGTAAATAAGAACCAACCCTGGCCGGGCTTCTATGCACAGTTGTCTGCGAAGAAAGGGGGTTCATTTTTACTTTTGGTACTAATGCCCCTTTTACACTGGGACTTAGTCGGCCGGTATTTAAATGGCGTCTGATCGTATCACGTCATATCTAAATCGATTTGTCTCGTCGAGTGCTGTCGAATGATACTAAATTTGTTGAAATTGGCCGACAGGAAAACTCAAAATTCAAAAAAAATCTCCATTTTTGGCCATTTTTACGGTTCAAAAACCGGTTTAAATGCTCTCTATCGGTCTCAGCCCCTAAGAAACCCTATAAAAGTGGTTTTGAGTGATTTTAAGCCTTGGACCTATGATCCATATTTACCGCATTCATCCCATGGAAACTGACTGTAAATTGCCATGGTTCATCAATTCGAGCACCAGGGCAATTTGTCCTTGCCAATTCGAAGTACCAAACATTCGCAACACATTCGGATGGTCGAGCTGAGCGAGCAGAGACTGAAAGCGATCAGTTAGTTTGATAAATAAACGATTTGTCGATGTGAAACAACCGCTTCTTTCTGCATTTCGTCATTTATCCTCAAATTGGTCAAAAACTTCATTGCCACCTGCTGGGGGAAAGAAATTAATACGCGCAAAAAATGACGTGTAATTTAATTAGAACCCGGGCCGGGACGAGATTTTTGCATCCGAAGGCTTCGAGATTTCTCAGAGATTCTCGGGTCGCGTGATTAATAGTTTAAAACTGTTAGAGGTTCAAAATTTTCGAGTCGAAAAATCTGTGATAAGACTATTGTGTGATGCCGAGAAGAGAGCTTAGCTGCCCGAGAGTTTACATAATTCTTTAATCATCAAAGAATTCTTGAGTTTTATCATCAGTATCTTTTTGAAGTCCAGGGTCTGACCCGGTCGAGACGAAACTTTCACGAATCGAGTCTTTGTCACAAAAACTTTGTAGTCTTGGAATTTACCGAAAAAGAGTATTTTTTCGAAAACTTTTGCATTGACCACCTTTCGTGCAGTGCCCTGACCAATTCCATTCGGCTGTTCAGCCGCAGCCGCAGCAGCAACAGGCAGTAAATTCGTCCCCGACTCCCCCCCTTTGTCTTCCTCACAATTTGCCGCAATTCCATCCGTTTTTTGTATCCAAAGCGCCGCATAAACTTCGCCAAAGGCGCCCTTAAGATAAAAAATAGGGAGGAACATCACACAAATACCATAGGCACGGAATTTCTGCCCTATATTTTTTGAGATTGTCGCATCCGATTCTGATGTGTGCCTTTATTTATTCACTTCGAGGGGTCACTTACCCCCCTCCCCCCTTACCCTCCGACATGGCGCCCTAGGAGATTCTTGATTGCCGAACAAGCCACACCCCAAGGGATCAAATTAATCATCATTCTTACTTTTCCAAGCGGTTCCTTGAGCAGCAAGCATTCAGAGTCGATCACATGCAAACCGTGCCGATCATTCGTGCTGGAGAGGTAGCGCGACATGGCGTACAATTGGATGCTCCTTCAATGCGCGCAATCGTAAATTAGTAGAGTTGGCACTCCGACCACCAAACCCCGGCATTTTTTGGGATTTTTTTTTGAATTTAGTTATTTTGTTCTTAAAAGGACATTGACCAATTTTCATTTGCCTAAACATTTGGCAAAATATTTTTTTCGTTTCAAAGCGGGCCAAACTTACGTCTCATCAGTCCTTTGGGTGTATGCGCTCATTTTCCGACACCTCATCATTTTTTTATTCCTCGTAATCGCAGTCTTTCGTGCTCGTGAACCGACTGCCACGACGGACACGCTGAGCGCGATGATGACCAAAATGAGCAGGACGGAGGACGGGAGAAGAACGAATGAACTCCATTTGAAGCCCGCGGACGTTTGCTGTTGTGAGTGGATATATTAAACACCGAAGTGATTGGCCTCCAGCAAATAACCGAAACAACCGGATCCCTTTTTTAAACCTGAATTCCATATTTTAAGAATTTGAAAATTAACAACCGATCACCAAAATATCCCCCCCCCGTCCGGGTCCGATCTCTATTTTGCACTCACCATTTTGCTGGCGCCGTTGGATGTCGGATGTTTGGTCGGCGTAAGCTGAACCGACACAGTGTCCGCACATTGAGCGATTGGTATCGCCGCTTCATCACCCGCTTCAGAATTCTGCGGCCACCGGCACACCGTAAGCGCATAGGTGCCGCCGACTTGGGAGTGCGAACAGCCGCTACAGTCGTGGATGCCGAGGGAGAAATAGCGCAGGAAAAACTGAGAGTGATCAGACTCGGGTCGAACCAACAGTGAACCGTTCAGGAAGGTCTGTCTGAACATTTGATAATGATCGAAATGTACTAACGGTCACTCGGACATTTTGTCACCAGACAAAATGCCCAGGGAAAAGGGTAACATGAGGTGACATATTGTCTGAGTGATTTTGTCGCGATGCCAAAATCAATAGGTACTGAATCAACAAAGCCTTGAACTCAATATTGTATCAAAGCCTTGAACTCAGTACTGTATCAAAGCCTTAAACTCAGTACTGTATCAAAGCCTTGAACTCAGTACTGTATCAAAGCATTGAACTTCGTACTGTATCAAAGCATTGAACTCAGTACTGTATCAAAGCATTGAACTCAGTACTGTATCAAAGCATTGAACTCAGTACTGTATCAAAGCATTGAACTCAGTACTGTATCAAAGCATTGAACTCAGTACTGTATCAAAGCATTGAACTCAGTACTGTATTAAAGCCGTGAACTCACTGCGTTGAGCCGACAGCGGGGAATTCGTGCCATTCCGTCAAATTGTTGGGCAGCAGTCGAACACCCAGCCGAAGCCTTTCCAGAGGGTATCCGTGCACAATCAAAAGGGTAGAAGTTCCCGTTTCTTCCACTCCTCCTCCACCTCCTTCGTCATAAGTGTCGACATTGAGGCTTACCGAAAGAGGGGTCCAAAAGCGGACCTGAAAATTTGAATTGGTGCCGCCGTGTGCTCTAATTTTCCAGCCCTTTTGGAAGAATGCAGGAACAGATTAGGAACAACCAGCCCAACGAGGGCAGCCTCCTTTTGACAAACTTCAAAACCTTGTGACACTCTGGGGTTTAAGAGCACAAAATCAGCTCAACAAATTGAAACAGAAAAGGGCACTAAAGAAAACGACCTCGGCAACATCAAAGCGTGGCGTATTACAATGCCAACATCGACACACGACAACTCCGAGGTGGTGGCTGTCCAATGCGTCAACGATCAGCTCGACACTGCCTCCACCAATGCTCGGCCTTTCCTCCCACCGCCGTTCTTCCGCGTAGTTGGAGAATGGCCATACAAAAATGGCATTCTGGTTATTCGATGACGCATTCGGCACGGACGAATCGCTGCTGATCATTGGGTTCGGGGTTTGGAAGTGACAGCGAAGTTGGAGAGGGGAGCCAAGTCGAGATTGGACAAGCTTTTGCTCAAATCTGGCACTTTCTTTGCCACAATGGGAAAATGTGCAATTTGGCGGAAGCGCCGATGCGATAGTGATGATGTTTTGTGGCAGTCGGGGAAAGATTGGACTAAACAACATCAAGTTCATGTTTAGGTAGTCCTAATTGTATTTAAAATTTCGACAGGTTAAGAGACAAGGCGCCAAAAAAGGTATTGGACCCGGTGCTAACCCAACCAGACCGCCCGACCGAGTCTGAGTAAGGAAAAACTGGGATCGGCTTTGCCGAGATTGAAAAACGCGGGATTGAGATAGCTTTTAAAATCCCGATCGGGATCCCGTCTCTGATCCCGACCCCGACTAAGGAATCAGGATCGACTAAAACCGGGATGGCAATAGAGGATGGATAATCCCGACCGGGATCCCGATCCCACTTTACCCTATTCATGAGTAGAGCTGCTCGGATCAATATGCACAAAAACGGCACTTCAATTCTTACTTAACCTTGTTAAATCATTTTTAAAGAAACTGACTGCGGCCAGAAGACCTTTGGTCGCTCCATTAGCCACCCGTTTCGGCATTCTTTGCATCCGCCTACGGCACTCAGACGGCCAATGGTCAGTGAACGCAAATGTATCGACCCGATGCTTTGCCAGTCCAACCGGGCGATTTCACTCGTACCAAAGTCCAACTCGTCCAGTTGCGCAAGACGGGAGAAGCGAGCCGAAGAGGGGCCGCAGTGGAGAAGAGAGAGCTTTCTGGGAATTGGGGGGAGGGGGCTTTGGGTGCATTAAAATAATTCGTTTTTGCAAAATGTTTATTTATGGTAACAGTAACGCGTAAAAGTGTCGTATTTACCGCAGTAAATTTTACTATGCCCAACACTACATAAGACAGTCTCGAATATGTTTTTATTTATTCCCGAAATTTACCGCAAAGTGCGTAACAAAAAAATTATCAAATTTTTCCCGCTCCCGCGGGATCCCCGTGAAAAATTCGAACCGTTCCCGAAGTTTATTTTAACGGACTCTAGTTTAAAATGAGTAGATAAGGGGTAGGAACTGAAATTTTGAATTCTGCCTTATCCAGTTTTTTTCAAATTTGTTGCCCGGAACAATTCATACTGATAAAAATCTTCCGATCACTATTTGCCCTTAATCCCGAGCACACTTTTAGCCGGGAAGCAATCCAAAACACGTTCCAAGTCAAACACAAAAGTTCAGCACTGACTTTAGAGTACGGAACTGGTCCGCATTGACCAGCTTCTCAAACACTTTGTCCTGTTGTGCCTGATCGCCTTCTCCTCTATCTGTTCCTCCTCCACAGTCCAACCGAAGTGACCAAACATTGCGGTGCCGCTGTTGCTGTTCATCCGTGAACTGGAGAAGAGCATTCTGGGAATGGCATTCCAAATAGATGCCATCCGATGCCGTGGCGTCGCTCAAAATGGAACATTTATCCGATTCAGAAGAATTTGGCGGATCGGATGAAGCGATGGCGAGAAATAGGAAGAGATCGTACACAGTGAAGAACAAGCGGCGCTGGGAAATTAATGTATTAAAAGAGACCGGCAAATTGAAAATCTCGGCATTGGCATATAAAATTAAGCTGAACGGAACCGGCTGATCCGGGAAGCCTAAAATTCCGATTCCGCAGAATTTATCAAAAATTTTCGCCCCGGTAAATCGCAATTTTTTGCTCAGTCTCTGCACCTCCGGAGCCAGCTTTTTGCCAGATGCGTGTAAAGTTGTCGTGTAAAAGTTACGGAGTTGGTACCGAGATTCAAAAAAAATCAATCAATCGAACGAGACTTCCGATCCAGTCGGTCTCCATTTATTAGAGAATCAGAATGGACTCGGAGTTTAGGCGCCAAGTTGTCCTAATGTTTCAAAAAATTCTGGTTTTTAAAAATTAAAAAATTTTGGATGGATACCGTTAACAACTGTATTGGCGCATTTGTCCGGTTCCGTTGCTTGCCCACAGAAGCTTCTCGAGTTGGCCATTCGTACCATCATCCCTCATCGAGTCAGAGTCTGTGCGTATTTAAGCCTAAAACATCGCTTTGTGTCAGTGCGCGCGACGGCTCCTTCAAATACTTTTTTATCTTCTCATATAAATGTGAATAAAAGCGCGGGAATTGGTGACGAGGGGGGGGGGGGGGGGGGGATAGATGGCATTGGATGGGATGGAATGGCATCGTCAACGGCACGGCACCTCTCTGCCCGGGAGGGGAGGGCGACTGTGATGAGTGAGTGACAAAGTGTATGGAGAGAGTTTTTGTGCACGTTGGTTGTTGCTCAGGGGGATTGCGTTGAGTAATTGGCACGGGCGGATGCTGAGACGGCGGAATGCGCGGGAGTGATGAAAGTTGGCTCTTATTAGGGGATGGCGCCGCCCGCTACGCTTCCACACCACTCAAATTTATTGATGAGTGGGGGGGGGGGGGGGAGGGGGGGGGGGGGGGTCCTGGGGGGGTCCTCGCATTTGAAAGCCGAAGAACACGTCGTAAAAAATGTGAATTTTCAAATCAAAAATTTTTGATCCAAAGCGACGGATGGAAGCAAAAACCTTTTTGTATTTGAGGCCTCCCTTACGCTGAATGAGGAGGTTAGCAGTTTTTGCCAATTCTTCCCATATCCGCCGGAAGCATTTACACAAAGAACGGAAAGAATACAAATTAAAGGGCAATTTATGTTAAGAAAAACACTAATTTTGTTTTTGCACAAAATTTAAGGAAAATATTTGAAAGTCACTTTTTATGAAAAAAATTTTCGAGCTATAAAAATTTTGATCCTTTAGGGTGTATTTTTTGTTTGTATTGCACTTTTCTCAAGCAATTTTTAAAAATATGCGGAATATGCGCGAAATATTAAAATTAGAGCGACTTTTTAGTTGATATAAAATCAATATTTCGCCATTTTTCCATAATAATCCATATTTTTGGCATTTTTCTGAAGATTTCTTGAAGAAATTCAATGTTTTAGAATGACTGGCTACCGAACCGAATTATTGAAATGTTGAGTGCAATTTAACCAAATTATTCAACTTTAAAAAACTTAACACCTAATTAAAGCAAACACAAAGTTTGAATTTTTATAACTGGTCGACATTCGGACAAATTTTGGCTTAGTCGACATTCGGACAAATTTTGGCTTAGTCGACATTCGGACAAATTTTGGCTTGGTCGACATTCGGACGGTCGACATCGAGATTTTCCACAAACATAAAATCAGTTTTAGCACCTTTTTTAATCAATATTTTGGCACTTTTGTGGGGGGGGGGGGGTTTGGTCAATAACTTTTATCCAAAGATGGCGCAATAATTTTAAAAATTGGTGCAACTCTTAACAATTTATTCGACGCAGCCGGAGGACAATAAGCATATTTCCAATTAAATATACAAAAATAATTAATTCCATAATTTCTGAAGCCTTTTGAAGTGTTCCGTCATTTCATTTTCGCCATTCCCCAATTCGTCAGAATTTGGCGCATCTTCAATTTGATTGCATTTGACGCGGAAAATCGTTTTTAAAAGTCGGACAAAACGCTTTTTCAGCAAAGGATGATGCCTAAACATTTTATTTTATTGAAAACTCGTTAATGCTTATTAGTTGTCGCTTCCTGGGGATTTTTAGGTTTGTTCGGGGGTTTTTATTTATCGGGAATATGCATAATTTTTGAAGATTGGTTCAAATTCTTCAACAAAAATCTTAAATTGCTATTAATTAAATGTTTACGTTATCACTGTGAGTTCAATTGCACCACTGATAATTGCGTCGAGCCAAATAAAAAAAGCAAACGCCAAACTTTTTTGATAAGCTTCTTCGACCAAATTGAATGATATAATAATGTACATTAAATTTGTTGTAACATTCGACAGAAAAATGCAAAAAAATGCGGGCAAAAGTTGCTTAGCAGTCTTCACATTCTCCGATACCTTTTAATAAAAGTAAAAATAAAATAATATTTTTTAGCATTTAAATGAAAAAATCTCATTTCCCTGAACACATTAAACACATAAATTTTTAACGTTCTTAAACCCAAATATAAGAGGATATTTTCCAACGGTACAATTCATTAACATTCTTGAGCTTAAGTGCTGTAGATTAATGATTAAGCGGACTAAATTTTTCATTAAAATAAAGTTCGAAAATTTTGATTTTCGATACGATACGCATCCATGGTAAGCAGACATGCCACAGAAATTTACAACGGAATTCTGGCCCATATGCTGGTAACGTATCATATCAATATTTTTAAATTAATAATATTAAATATCATCTATTTAATTAATATTTTAGCATCTTTTAATTTGTAACCTTTTCATAAAGATTAAAAAAAATTGAAAAATTTTGTTTACTTGATATCGTTGTCCAATGTGATAATTGTTTGCAAATGCCGCCTCAATTTGACTATTATATTTTCTTCGATTGTAAAGTCCAATTATTGTGATCATCTTTTTTAAAAAATTCATTAAAATATTTTTAAATATTTTACCAAAAATTCCACAAAGCTTAATACTGTAGACGAAATAGATGTAATCAAATTGAATTGAGTGACTGCCCACGATTGCCCATTGGTTATCATGTTTAAAAATGCGATGATAAACTTAAAATTTATTTTAAAATTAATTAAATTTGTCCAACTTACTGTAATGCTGAACCATGCCAAATTAAAATAGAATTTTTGGCAATTTTCGTACGAATTTATGCGCACGGTGGCCACAAAACGCTCAATGATCAACGCATGGCCAAGCATTCGTTTAAATATTGTATCAAATGTCATGAAGGTCTTTAACGTAAAAAAAATAATTTTAATAATTCCCAAACAATGCCCAATCCCGACATTTTTTAAGGTTGTTATCCAATTTTGTATAAAAATTCCAATCAATTTACACCTGTAATGTCATATTGGCGGGTGCAAAAACATTATCGTAGGAAATGAATTTGATCAAAAGCATCGCTGATCGATCCAACACGTAAAGCCCAACGGCCACACTCTGAATGATCAGAATGCACTTCAGATTTGAATGCAGCAGTGTGGTGAGCCCGAGCACAACCAAGTTCAGGCAGGCGATGCCTAATACGATGATGTCGGTGAGTAATTCAAACGAGAGAAATGCGTAAGACAAAATGATAACGGTGTCGGACGGATATGCCATTTTCGCTAATTTAAATCTGAAAATACGATTTGGTATTCTGATCATTGCATTTGAATTTGAATTCTGATAATTTTGAGTTAAAACGATCCCAACTTTTTTAACTCCAAAAGCCGGGTGCGTGAAAGATAGGGGTCGAGGACGCTCGCCTACGAGCAAAATGCCAAAGAAATGGCAAAACCTTCGGGAATCAGGCACCGTCCCAACACTTGGGGCTGCTGCTCGACAAGAAATGGGAAATTTCTTTAAACTTGGCTCCATCTTAGGCACTAAATAAATTCACACAACTCATTATTTTGGAAACAAAATGGAACTGAGCAATGCTCGGAAAGCTGACGTCCATGCGCCATTTTGATGCTGAAAAACATTTTTAGATGGGAATTTGATGTGAAAGTTAAGTTAATTGAAAGTGTGGGAAATTCCGATACTTTTTTTCTTAATTAAAATAGAATTTGTGCATAATTATGCAAAAATTTGTTCCAATTAACCGATTCAGATAACCTAACAACTATTCGGAAACTCTCGTAGAGTTGAAGGTATCCTTAAGCGAAAGCTTTGAAATTGGACAATATCAAAAAAGTTATGACAAAAACTAAAAAATCCCGGCTTTTATGTGAAAGTGGCTCAATAAAAAGTTGTAATTATAATTTTCAAAACGATTAAGAATTTTGAAGTGTTGCGTCATTTCATTTTTTTTGCGATTTTGTTGGAATTTTGGTCAAAAATGGAACTAAGCAATTATAATGGGAAAGCTGACGTCCATGCGAAATATTGGCATTTTGATGCTGAAAAACATTTTTAGATGGGAATTTGATGTGAAAGTTAATTTAATTGAAAGTGTGAGAAATTCCGATACTTTTTTTCTTAATTAAAATAGAATTTGTGCACAATTATGCAAAATTTGTTTCAAGATGTTTGATTTTGGTGATATTATTTTTAATGTTATTCATTTAAATCATGGAAATCGATAATGGTGTCTTTTACTGGTCCCGATATTTTTTTTTTTTAATTTTGGCCGTTATCCATTTTCTTCATCTTGTGGAACTAGGGAGCGAAATATCAACATTTTCTTAAGGGGCAAAGTTGAAATAAATAATATCAACGTTACGTTGATATTTATTTAATATCAACGTACATTACGCCAACTAAATATCAACATTTTTAACGAACGGTCTTTATTTTGCGTGGTTAGACTTATGGCTACCGGTCCGAGTGCCGAATGGTCCGAGTGCCGAATAAAACAAATTCAAGCCGAAGGTTGAATTCCTCTGGTAAAGAGCGTGCTAAAACTTTTTACAACACCGATAAGCTTTTATCAATCATAAAAATGAACGAAATAATTTGTTGATAAGTTTCGAGATCGCAAAAAAAATTTGATTGTTCAATGATGATTGCCATACGCCGAACAATTTCTGGCGAAGGCCTTATTTTTTTGAAGCTTTTTTAAGATTAGGAGAGTCTGGCGAAAAGCGCAAAATAATCACAAAAATTCAAAAAAGTCGTCAAAAATGCCAAAATAGTCACAAAAGTTCAAAAAAGTCGCCAAAACACTTGAAAATTTGGAAATGTATCTTATCAGCATTTTAACCAATGTTGAATAAATTTGAAGAATTTTGGGGAAATTTTATATTGAATTTGGAAAAATTTATGTGCATATTTTTTCATTTTATATGCATATTTGGCAATTTTTGGTGCATATTTTATGCGCATATTTCAAGATTTTATGTGCATATAAATCCCCTCCCTTAAAAGAAACCCAAATTTGAGAATTTAAAGCGGTTTTTGAACCGGTTTAATTTAAGGAAACAAACGATTTTTTTAAATATCAAAGCCCGGTAAAACTAAAATGCACCCGTAAAAAGGACTTTTTCTTGGACTAAAAATCCCGTGTCCGGTAATTTCGACAGTAAAATTCGACAGTGGTTGATTTGGACAACGGGTAATTTCGACAGTACAAAAGATATATAGGACAAATTGCAGTATTTGTTTGCAAATTCACATTGAGACGCTGCTGTTTGACCTCCAACCGTTTGTTTTTCGAGAATTTTGCATAAATGGGGTTTCCTTTCTGGTACTTGACCAGCAATGTAAATCCGAACATAGTCATGTGCCGTTTTGTTTGATTTGTGAGTGACATGGCTCTTGTACGTTATAAAGCCCAATCGTGGGCGAATTTTGCTTTCATACTAACCCTTCGAATAATTGCTATGAAACGAATCCGAATTTATGATTCCGAATGCTTTTCAAGAACGTGTCATTTTCAACCAAATAATTGGGAACAACGAACGATTGTCTTCTCGTCTGGGTTCGATCTGGGTTTTGAATGCGAATTTAGTAATAAATTCGAAACAAACATGTTGAATTGTTTTAAATTTAGTATACATAGGTAAAATAACCCAATTTTGATTTTATTTTTAAAATTTATTACTGTCGAAATTACCCTTTGTCGAAACTTACTCACTGTCGGAAGTGGTGAAAAACGGTAAAATAAAATAAATAGTTCACTGTCGAAATTATACACTGTCCAAATCAACCACTGTCGAATTTTACTGTCGGAATTACTTACTGTCGGAATTACCTAGCACCAAAAATCCTCCCCCTAAATTCGAAATTTTCTAAATTTTTTTATTTGATATTTTTTATAAAATTTTTCAAAATTTACAATGGCCTATCGGACATTTCGCTTCGCCCAGTAGTGAAAAACGGACGTTTCGCCCATTGGACATTTCGCCCACCGCTCGCCTATTGAATGGATTCGAATAAAAAGGATCAATCGATTCCTCTCGTCGAGCTGAGTAAGAATCCGCAAAAAGTTTGCGTCGGGAGTCTCTATGAAGAAAGTTATTAGCCACCAAAAGTTGGCCAAAATAGGTTGGCATTGTTGTTTTTTGAGTTTGTTTTGATAACTTAATGACTTTTTGAGTGGAATTTAGTTTTACAAGCTTTTATTAAATGTGGGCGAAATTTATGGGCGAAACGTCAGTTTTTTCACTACTGGGCGAAACGTCCGTTTTTTCGTTACTGGGCGAAATGTCCAATGGGCGAAATGTCCGGACACCCTGCCAAGTGCGATGTTCGGGGGGGGGGGGGGGGTAAGGGTGGGGTTGCCGAGATTTCGCGTGCGATGTTGTACGCCAGAGCGCCGGCGCTCAAAGACAGTCGAAAGCTCTTATCGATTAGTACAAATTCAATCGAAAGCTCTTATCGATTAATACAAATTTTGAATTTTTTAATACCAAAAAGAATGGTGAATTGACGATTCTCATTTTAATAATTTAAAACAAATAATTTATCAATGAATTTATTATTGTTATGATGCTATTTATCATTAAAGAAATTTATTCTGGTTTAAAAATAATATAAAATTCGCGTTACCTATGTTAATGGATATAGTAGGTAGGTAATTCACAAAAAAAATTCTACGTTGAAAAAGAGTAGCTCCCTCTCCATTTGAAGCCCCCTCTCTAATTGTAGCCCCCCCTCGAGGGGGTGTTGAAAAATAGAAGACCCGGGGCTACTAATAGGAAAAATACGGTATTCAACTTTAGCTTAATTTGAAATTTATCCATCAATTTAAAATGCTTTACAAACTTTGAAATCCCCCCCCCCCCCTTGGGAAAGGACTAAAACTGCGGTACACATCGTTTCAGTGCCCACACTTCAGAGACGCACACTTCAGTGCCCATACTTCAGTGCCGGTACACTTCAGTGCCAGCACACTTCAGTGCCGGTCAGGGCTGTGTCGAAATTTCGATTTTCGACATTTTTTTCCTTTCGATTTTCGATTTCGACAAAATGGGCTGTTTTTCGAAAATTTTGACAAACTTTCAATCTTTTTTACATGCGTCCAACAGGTAAATTTATAGCTCAGTGGTTTGTCTTTACGATTTTGTCTTTTGGGTTCGAACCCGCTACAGTGCGATCACTTTTTTAACCTTTCTTCGGCCTTCACATTCTATCCCCCATTAACGGACATTTTTAATGATTTTCAATTATTTTTAAATTAAAATACTTACAAAAAAAGACCGCCGTACATTCTCCACTCTTATGTAAAAATGTTTTCCCCGAAATTACGAAGAAAAAAGCTCAATTTTGCGAAAATTTTGGTGAAATTACTTAACAAAACCCCCAAATTTCTCCCAGCGGCGCCTATCGGCACCGACGGGCCGCCACTGAAAGCATAAAGTCGACCAATTCATTGTGGTTTTTGGATCATTTTTCTTAACAAATTGAGTCAAAAAATCAAAATTTTCCCCGGCGGCGCCTATCGGCACCGCCGACACCCCACCCTCATAAAAGCTTAAAATGGGCATATGAAGGCCTCTGAAATAAAAAATGCATCCTTCAAAAATTTAAAAATGAACAAGTGAATATTTCAAAAAATATTTATTAAATAAATTATTTTAAAAAAATTTTTTCTAATCATATAAAAAAAATTTTCGATTTTGTTTCGATTTTCGATTTTCGAATTTCGATTTTCGACGTTTTTTTCCTTTCGATTTTCGATTTCGAACTTTTCAGTTTCGATTTTCGATTTCGACTTTTTTTTTACTTTCGACACAGCCCTGGTGCCGGTACACTTCAGTGCCAACATTTTTTTCTGAAAAAATGCAGGAATCGCGTGCAATCAGATCAATATTTTGTAAAAAAAACCAATAATATTTTTAAATACACCAACTCGTTTTTCAATCAACTCGTTTTTATCCTTAATTTCAATAGGTGTTCGTTAGGCTTAGGCCTAAGCCACCCTGGCTTGGGGTTCGTTAGGCTTAGGCTTTTGTCCGATGATCATAAATGCATTTGTTACTAAAAAACGAGTCTCGGTCGGGATCTCGATCTCGCCGGGCTCTAATTTTATCCTTTTTGCTTCTTATGGATTGAATATTCCTCCATTGCTACAAAAATACAATTTATAAAAAGATTCAAAATGTTGAATTCTCAATTTTAAAAGTTCATGACAAAGTTTTTGAAATTAGACCTTATTTGCTTTATTTCTAATTTAAGCGGAATAAAATATTGATCTGATTGCACGCGATTCCTGCATTTTTTCAGAAAAAGATGTTGGCACTGAAGTGTACCGGCACTGAAGTGTGCTGGCACTGAAGTGTACCGGCACTGAAGTGTGGGCACTGAAGTGTGCGTCTCTGAAGTGTGCTGGCACTGAAGTGTGCGTCTCTGAAGTGTGGGCACTGAAACGATCGCCGCCGCTAAAACTGCATGGGAACGAGCGAGCTGCCGTTCAGCGGCCGACTCAGTCCCACAAAATCTGATGCCGGCCGGAGTTACGGTATCGGAAAAAGAGGCGATGGTGAAGAAGGAGTGACGTGGGGAAGAGGAGAGGAAAGGCTCCCGACGAAATCGGGAAAAGCGGGCGGCAGTTTTCGACACAATTAATCAAATTTACATCAATGAAAAATCCTTTTAATACATTTAAAATGAATGAATTTTCAATTTTTTGGCATGTCAGCAACTTTTCTTTTCAATGTAATAGTTTTTAGCATTCGTTGTGTCGGTTTGCTTGCTTTTTGGAAGACGCATGGAAACGCCGAATGGAACTCCCGTCGATATTCCGAGCTAAAAAGTGTTTACATAAATTATTAATTAAACTTTTCAATTCAAATTTAGAAGTTGATTTACATAATAAGGTCATTGAATTTGTTTTTATTACCTCGTAAAGTACAGAATTGGGCCATTCGACGCCGCACTGATGTTCAATGGAATTGCGGTGATCACTTGCCAAAACCAGGCGGTGACCGGCCAAGTAATTGCGGGGCGCAAAAGCACCACGTAGCCGGTGTTGAGGATATAGCCGCCCATGTTCAGGGCGATGATCGCAAAAAGACAACGCAAAATTCGTCGATTGGTCGCCGATTGGGGGGCAATGGAAGAGGCTGTTAATGGACAACGATTAAACAGACAAATTATTTTGGACACCGGTTTTCATTCTGACGGCAATTCCGACAATCGCATAAACGGCGCTCGTCACCAGGTTAATGTACAAAGTTGTCAAAGCAAAGAAATTCCCTGACGGACCCTAAAAATGGCATTTTTAATTATTTTATTTAATTAATTGCTTTTTCGACCTGCACAATGTCCACAATGCATCCGGTGATCATCACGCCAGCGAGCAATTGCGCAGTTAAAAACAACGTGTAAATTAACATGGCACAAAATATCGCGCAAATAATTGTTATCGTCCCCAAATAAAGTCGTTTATCGATTTTTGAATGCCTTAATATTTTCTCAATTTAAAATTAATTTAAAAATGTTTTAAATGGATTGTTTCTTTCCATTACATTTCTGCCGCAACGACACAAAACAGTCGGTCAATGCCGGTGAAAAACATTGAAATGGCAATGCCACCTGAACTCAGCTTAATTTGTGCCGATTCTTTGACTTTCAGTGAATTATTCAAAATGATTTTGATTAAAGATTAAGCTTTGGCACTTTCACCCACCCATGCCGAACACGGAAAGTGACGTAATCGTTGCCGCCATTCGGTACTCAATGAAATTCTGTCCCGAAATAGCGATGAACACAAACAGAAAATGGCCATGTTGGTGAAGCAGTTCAAAAAAGGAGCAAAGCGCCAGCAGATAATTGGCAGTGCCATTCAAAGCCCCAAAAGGAATTGTTTAATATAGAAAAAGCAAAATAATCCCCCAACAAATTAAATTATTTAAATACGGTAGGCAAATTTTCATAAAAAGTCCCTTCAAAAATAATGAAAAATGCAAACTTTGCACGAATTGTCACAAAAATAACGCAAAAATTGAAAGTCATTCCGAAAACCGCGATTATTCCAATGGAGAGAGCGCAACCGACGAGGGCCCAGCTGGGACGTGCGTCTTTGAACTCCGCATAAAGCTTAAATTATTCGAAAAGTCTTTCGACACATCGTCCTAATTCTTGATCAGTTGAATCACAACTTTCGATCGGCAAAATGTTAAATTTCAAATGTCTAAAAAGAAAGTTCAACCAACCAAAATTGGCTTAACACTCACCGAATTGTTGTTGAGGTCGATGGACATTGTTCCAATTATCGAAGGGACACAATTTTTCAGAATAATTTTCTCAATTACCGTATATACTGTTTTAATTCCACCGGCGACATTAAAAATTTTTTTCCTGAAAAGTCCCGGTTGGTCCCGGAACCGGTCCCGGTTGAAAATCTTGGTCCCCGACCCCGGTTTTTCTGGTCCCGGTAAGTCCCGAACCGATTTTTCCCAAAAGTCCCAGTCCCGTGCCACCCTAGTTTATACATTTTCCCTGTTACATCTCATCAAATTTTACCCAGTGGAAGAGAAATTATAAATTTAAATTCCTACAAATGGGGTCGACATTATTACAGGGGGCGACATTAATTTCCAACCCCCTCAGAAAGGGCGACATTATTACAGGGGGTGGAATTAAAACAGTATATACGGTACTTAAATAATTTCTCAATGAGTAGCGAACGAATGGTTTTAACGGCTTCTTCTTTCCCCAAACCTTCCCATGTTTTGGGTGCTGGACGAATGGCACATTGGAGGCGGCGGCCTGACTGGCTTGGGATGCCGCGGCAGGCACCGTCCGCCCACTTTTTGACTTTCTCATAAATCCAATTTTTTTCATTCATTTTCAAAAAAAAGTGTGAGAAAGATTTTTGTAAACCCAAAACATATTCTTTTATACTTTTTCAACTAAGCAGAATTGAAAACTGACAAATGAGTTGCATTATTTACATCGTCCCCCTGACATTGAAAACAAAATGGAACTGATCAATGCTCGGAAAGCTGACGTCCATGCGAAATATTGCCATTTTGATGCTGAAAAACATTTTTAGATGGGAATTTGATGTGAAAGTTAAGTTAATTGAAAGTGTGGGAAATTCCGATACTTTTTTTCTTAATTAAAATAGAATTTGTGCACAATTATGCAAGATTTGTTTCAAGATGTTTGATTTTTGTGATATTATTTTTAATTTTATTCATTTAAATCATGGAAATCGATAATAGTGTCTTTTACTGGTCCCGATATTTTTTTGTTTTAATTTTGGCCGTTATCCATTTTCTTCATCTTGTGGAACGGCCGCAGTTTGTTGTTGACAAAATCGGTTTAATTGAGAAGAAACGAAGTTGGCATTCTCGAACCGGGACCGGATCCGTTCAGAAACCGGGACCGGGATCGGGCAAATAACCAGAGAAAGAACGCCAGATGTAAGTGAATTAATCCAAAGTCAAATTTTGCTCAAATTAATACTTTTGTGTCGTATAATCAGCACTTTTCAGTCGAGTGAAGCCTATTTTATGCTTTATCATATGAAAGCAAATTATATTATATGTGCCCAAGGCTCAGTGACGCCTTATGTGCCGCACAAAAATTTGTTATTTCCGACGAAATTTCCTAACGAAATAACACAAATTTAGATACATATTTTGAATTAAAATATGGATAACAATTAACCGGGCGTGCCATTCCCATTAAAAAGGCTATAATTCAGTTCAATTTGAGCATATTCTTTATAGGCTTATCGTTAACGTGCATTAAACGAGCCCCGGGGGTCCAGCAATTTAAAATGTCGAGTGATTTAAAATGAGGGTTTATGAATGCGGCAGTCGTTGAATGCTAAATTGACCCCCGAAAAAGTAAAGAGGTGGCCAATTGATGGAAATTTCAAAAGCGACTAAATGGCCACTAAATTGATTTTGAAAGAGCGAGCGAAAATTGGGCAAAGTTTCTTTTTTCTGTTTCCCATGGCACTTTCTGTTTCCATAAGATAAAGAAGGCCGCCTCCGCTCGCCTGAAAAAAATTTTGCCACTGGAGAACGAATCGGTGAAGCTGAATTGTCGTTTGTGACGAATGGACGACAAGGCAAATGTCAAAAGTTATGGCCATCTATATATAAATGTCGGATTTTGGGTTGGTCGTCGAAATGTCGTTTTTTGCTTAGTCGACCAAATGTCATTCTACCGAAATCTGCAAATACTTCATCAAACCCTCAAAATTCATTGGTGGAGGGAGATGAACCTTACACTGTCTGTCACGCCATTGGTTGTTTTTTCATTAGTGCGAAGTGTATGTGTGGGGTGGGGAGCGTGCGGCCCATGTATGTGTGGATTTGATTGTAGTACAAAGCTGTAACCAGTAGGGGGGGGGGGGGGGGGGGGGGGGGGGGGGGGGGGGGGGGGGAAAGCGGGCTATGCGCCCGCCCCCCTCCCGAAAATTTTTTCTGGGTACAGCCCTGTACTATTAGTACGTGCAATTCTGCGTTGCTCACCCCCTCCCATCGTCGATCGATCGCGTACCGACTTTAAACGGCAAAATTTTTGCAGATCCGTGTAAAAAACCACATTAGGTTGTTTTACCCTTTATGTATGTACACAAAAATTAAAGTTTTTAGATTATTGCATATTCGGTCTATATTCGGTAATGTCCAGTCAACAAAGCGCTGGGACGAAACAAAATTCTTCCTCCGACAGCAGCGAAAGCGCTGGACGAACGCCGACATCGAGTGGACAGCGCAAACGGCACAGCCCAAATCAGACGGACTCGGCGAACGACGGCGGAGCGCAAGGTTTTGCTTTTCCTGCTGGTGATCCAGACAAATCCATGAGAATAAAATAGCCAGTGATAGAAGGATGGCATTTTTTTAAAAGCCGTATTATGTTTTGAGTTTGACATTGAACTGGTCTAGGAAAGATTCCCGGGGCAAAAAAACGACTCCATTACACATTGAACCAGTTCAAGACGTATCGTAATCAGCGAATTATGGTGGAGCTGAGCTTGCTCCTGATTTTAATGAAATTGAATTGGAACTAGCCAAATTTCGGTACCTTTACTTTTGTCAGCCTGGACCGATATTTTTCAAAATCGCTGTAAGTTGGAAGGATGTGCCAATTTTACCATGAAAATTCAGAGGTGTGGGGGGGGGGGTTGAGTGAGTTTAGCGGTGGTTTCCCCTTTAAACAACTGGTCGGCACAAAAATCGTTTGTCGATGTTTTAAACCTATTAATTTCAGGGATCAGCAACAGAACCGATGCTTTGGATTCCACAAAGGAATCGAAAGTTCGAAAGATATCGACTACCGCACAGACGAAGGTTTTTGTTGTTTGGGGTTTCGTTAACTTTTATGGAAGAGTTTAATGTAAATCTTTCGACAAAAAAAGCTAGATGGGCGGGTGTTATCCGGACGGATATCCTTTTGTTCTCGAGCTGTCCGGTTAAGGAAATTATACCAAAAAATTAGGCAAGCAAAGGCAACGGAGAGGACGACGGTGGCACGTCGGCTGCTGATCAGAGCGCCACTGATCAGTCCGATCAGCAAAATCGAACCGCGCCGGCGACCAGAGAACTTCAGCATCTGATCGACTACTTCCCGGATGCACAGACAACTGACGGGAATCGAATGACACGCTCACGGGCAAAGGCGATGGTCAGCCAAAGTTTTTTTGCTTGCGATTAAATTGGAGAAACCACAAAAAAATTTGTTTTCTTTAATTTTAGCAAGAGAAAAGCGGCAGCGACCAGCAGGTCGGCAACAACGGTGGCGGCAATGGTGGGACCAACAACGGTGGCGGAGGAAGCGACAGCGCTGCCGGGGTGTTGGTGGCGCCCACGACATCAAAGGGCGCCGGAGGAGGATACACGGGAAGAAGCAGTGGCGTTTGCACACCGCTCACGCATCACCATGCACAAAGGTAGGCAAACACTCGAGTTGGGCTAGCTCTAGAACCGGTAAAATTTGGGTTTCGAAAATAAGCGATTTAAAGGTTTAATCCGAGCTTTTCCCGGCCCAAACGGATTTTGATTCCGGAGTTTACATTTTTTATGATATTTATACTAGACAGTTGTTCATTTCAGTACTTCCAAAAAGCACCATCATCACACGACTCTACGGCCTCAAAGTTCGTCAAGTGCAGCGGCTGAGCAGCACCGACATCAGCATCAGGACGCCAGGTTTAGATTTAAAAACGGGGAGTCGATACCTTTCCGAGCCGTGACCATAGGGGTGTGGCAAAATGCCCCTCCCCACGAAATCCAAAAAATAAGAAGGGGTAAAACCCACAAGAAAATGAATAAAATGTGCAACAGAGTATGTATATATACTTAGTAGTAAAAAACGCTCACAATTCATTTTTAATTGAAATATTAAATCCCTTTTGCATTTTAGCAGAACTCAACGTGCGGCTTCTTTTCTGAATAGTATTGTGCCGAGAATGCAGCACTTATTGAATTCAGGCGGCACCGGCGGTGGAACAACAACGGCAATGACTGCGCCGGTGGACATCAACATGGCGAATGCGACCGGACTGCTTGACCATGCCGCCATTCCGACCTTCCATTTTACGCACGGCCATGGACATCATCATCAGCACGTTTCGAGTACTACGGGATTGACACCCCCTTCATCCACTATTTAGAAACCATTCTTGGATTTGAAATTAAAAACTTGTTTTTTTTTAAGTTTTTGATCTGTGAATTTTTTTGACTAGGCAAATAAACATGAGATTTTATCTAAAAACAATTATTTTTAGCGACCGCAGTGCTTTCAATCGTGGAGGGACTGAAGTCAAGCAACGAAATCCGTCAGTCGGAGGCAGCCACTGAGTTGGCCGATATCCTGCTGCTTGGCAATGAGGTTTTTGGGATTTTTGGGGTGAAATTCAAAATTCGGTCCAACAAGTTTTGGGGCCGCCGTATAATTTGAAACAATTTTGTTTGATATAGATGGTACGAATTTGCGATTTTTGGTGTTTGAATTTTATAACCGACAATTTTTCAGGACAGTCTTCCAAATCTGCCGATTGTGGAGATTGTTCAGTCGTTGTGCGCATTGTTGCAAAAGGACCATAATTTTGAATTGGTCAGCTGTTCTTTAGTTTTTTTTTATTCCCCATTTTGATCCGTTTGTACTCGGGGAACCCAAATAACATAATTATTTTGCAGAAATAATGTGCCTTTTTGATTTCAGATGCTGACCGCTGCTCGTTGTATCACAAATATGCAAGAAGCGGTACAATGGAGAATTTTTTTATCCCCCCCCCCTTTTTTGTTGTTGTGAATGTGAAATGTTAATGTTAGAATCGGGAAACTAATTTTAGAACTTTTTTTTTACGGTTTATGTGAATTTCATTTTTCAGCTTCCACGAGCTTTGCCCGTCATCACTGAGGCCATTCCGCTTTTGTTGCAAAAATTGAAGCGCATCGAGTACATCGATGTTGCGGTAAGCCCAACAATGTTTTGACATTCGGCCCAGCATATTATATTAATAAAAATTTTTTGATCGTTTTGAATAACATGGGACTTTATTGATCAATTAATCTTATACTAGTACTAGTAATTGCATTTGGTTAACTAGGAGCAATCGCTGATCGCGCTGGAGGTGATGTCGCGTCGCAATGCGAAGAACATTCTGTTGGCCGGTGGCCTTGCGTCTACCATTTCCCACGTGGACTTTTTCTCGTTGCCGTCGCAGCGTTTGGCATTTTCCATTGCGGCCAATTGTGCCATCCATGTGACACACAACGAATTTTCGCTGGTCAAAGATTGTATGTTTTTTAGTAATTGTGAGTTTACAAAAAATCAAGGTCTGCCCGACCTCACCCAACGCCTCGTCTATGTGGACGACAAGCGCAGTCTGGAGTCCATTTGCATTCTATTCAACCGCATCATTGAGAACATGCGACAGCATTCGGACAAACTGCGTCAGATATTGGGCGCCAATTTTGAATTTTTGATCAACGTCCAAAAGTTGTTGGCCATTCAGGTGGAGTTTGTGTGTGATTTTTTTTTTGTCATTTCTTAATGAGTTTATCATCTGATAAACTGGAATCCGACTTCAATAAGTATGCCAGAATTAAAAATTTAGTCTGGATTTTAGATGGGCTATCAATCAGCTCACACGCGCTAAAAAAGCTGAAATTTTTTTTTTAAATTTTTCAATTTGGCCAAAAATTTTAGGATTTTTGGTCGCAAACGCCATAACCCATTTGGTCCTATCATTTAAGATATTTTTAAAGGTTTTTTATATTCTTTTAGCCGTCAAACATCAGTTCTAACACCTACTTGGCCTTGCTCAAATCATTGCGTTACATCTGCTCGCAGTGAGAACATGTTTTTTTTTAACGAAGAACGCCTGATTTTGCGATATTTAGGTGCTCTGAAGCTGCGCTGGCACTGGTGCGCATGGATTTCGGCAACACGATTCGTTTTTTGCTGGTTGGTACGGAAAAGAGTGCAGTTTCTGATAATGCTAGCGGTGGGGAAACACCGCGACAAAGCAGTTCGGGCACAAAAGTCGGCGGCGTTGATTTGGTGCTCCGACCGCCGCAACAGTTGCGCGAAATCATCAGTTTAGTCGGGTACGAACGAAAGAGTGCCATTCCATAAACAATTAAAATTGAGCAATTTTAGTGAAGAAAAATGGTAAAATTTTGAATTTATTCACAAAAATGCAAAAGAGAACCTCTCCACCTCCCACCATTTTTTAAGGTGAAATATGATTTTTGTTATTGCAATTTTTTCTCCAAACCCCCAATTTTTAGTCAAATTGTGCAAAAGTTGCCGCCCGACAGTGTTGAGGTCGTCTCACTGCTCCACCTCTTCCCGCTGTTTGTCGAAATTGGTACAAATTCGACGTGCGCACAACTGCGCCACGAGTCTTTGAACGTGATGATGAAAATGTGCTGTGCGGTGGAGAGTGTTGAACAGCTTGAGCCAATTTTGCGTAAGTTTTTATTTAGATTTTTTTTTTGCATTTTGGAGGGAGGGAGTGCAAATAAACAATTGAAAAAAAAAAGTTATTTGTCGGCTTTATTCACTCTCTTGAAATCCAAAACTCCGGTGGGCACCTAAGCTAGCGTGTATGGGCAGATGGGTTTTAGGAGGGGGCTGCTCACAAAGTGAAACAACAGGCCAACAGCGTCATGTTGAATGTGTATCAGGTGACATTCCGCTTGCCGTTTACATCGCCGCCATGCTCAGCTCAAACCGGAATTTGGGTGTTTTGTCGTCCGCTCTGCAGTTGGCTAAGGTTTTGTTGGAGAAGTTGCCCAAGCTGTACATCCCACTCTTTGAGACTGAAGGTAAAAATGCGTAAGCCAGTAATTATTTTTGAAAGAATGTTGTTAAAAGAATTTTAATTGCAAAATAAATATTGTATAACTTGAATATTTTTAAATTCTATGTTTTGGACAGTAATTTTGTTTGTTTGTTTTTTGTTATGAGTTTTTATGGTTGAAAATTTGTTAGATTTGTTTCATCAAATAAGCGAAATTTTAATTGTCTTCCGTCCCATTAATTCTTGTCTATTTTTACAGGCGTTTTCCATGAGATCCAACGGCTGACTGCGCCAATACAATCGCCGACAATTGACCGAAAGTCCGAGTCGCGCTCAGTGGCAATGGCCGAACAACTGTTGGAGGGATTGGTGGCCGGCGGCGGAGGCGTCGGCGCTCACCAGGTAAATGAGGGGGGGGGGGTGGGTGGTGGAGGGATTTGTGAATAAAGTCAACAAAATTTGAGCCAAATTTTTATTTCTAACCTTATTGATAGGGTTGAAACGAACGCGATAAAAAGACGTTAAATTTATATAACCTAAAAAGCTAAATTTTGTACAACATTTGAACAAAAGCTTTTAAGGATGCGTGATGGTTGATCAAAATCCGTGTGACGAAAGCTCATTTTTTAAAAATGAAATTTGGTTTAAAAGACATAGATACAGCACATGCTAATATAATAGAAACCAATTTACATTATCAAAAATTCACGCTTTTCTTCAACAGGCAACCAGTAGCAGCAACATGCGCATGCTGATCCCGCAAATGTTGTTCAACACCGGTGGGCAGGGCACCAGTGGAGCAAGCAGTAGCAGCGCTAGCAGCAACTCACAAAACTACCATGAGGCGTTGCAGCAGCAGGTTTTTTTGTTTTTGTTTCAAAAAATATTTAAAAAAGTGCACTGCACACTTTGAAAAATTTCTGTTTTTTTTTAAATTGGTGGGCTCCACAAAATGTTTTATATAAAATAAATTTTGTAAACTCGAATTTTTTTAATTTCAAATAATGTATTTTATAGCAAGCCCTGGTGTGCAATGAAGCGAAGCAAATTGTCGACAATTTTTCTGGCGAAGAGGCGATTAAAAAGTACGAGATCACGGAGTTGATAAAGTATCAGGTAAACAATCTTTTAATAACGAAATGAACTTTAAAAAACCTTTAAAAATGCATCAATGCTTTTTTGGACCATGGCTCAAAAAAAATAAAAAATAATTTTTTAGCGCATTTAAAAAATAGTTGAAACGACTTTATTTTTTCAGAAGGGCTACGACAAGCTGTGCATGTTGTCCACCAAGTTCGAGCAGACGGGCACCGATGCGGGACTGGAGCCGTTGAAGATGTTGAAAACCTTTTTGTTGGACAGCAACGGCATCGGTGTGCCTACTTCCTTCCAGTTCAACCAAAGTGGTATTGTGTCGGCGCTCGTCAAGTATCTCACTGATTCGACGGGCCAACTGAAGCCAACAAGTACAAATTTTTAAAAAACCAAAATTTTTATATCTCCGCATTCTCTTAAATCATTTGATCGAAATTTAAATATTAATTTTCAGGAAATATTCGTCTGCAACGTTTTTCTGCCGTTTTTTTCGACATAAAGGTCGGTTTTTTATTTTTCTAAACATTGGGGATTCGAAGTTTTGTACACCAATCTAATTTGCCTTTGTATTGAATAAAAACGTTTTTAGGATACCCAAACGAACGTTGATTCGGTGGAGGCCGACGATCGCTCGCTGCCCTTTCATTTGCTTGTGGCAAAAGTGCTGTCCACAATCGCCACCATTGAGCAGTTCCAAGTCCGGATCACCAATTTGAGGTTGTGATACAATAAATTCATGGGAAAATTTAATCGGGGCAAGTAAAAAAGGTATTTTTAAAGAAAATAATAGTGATTTTCATTTCCGTGTTACCAAAAATTCTTTCGAGATAATTCTAAATCGGGACTTTAATCTATCCGGATTGCCGTCCGGTACATTCGCCAGGTCCGTGTAGATTTGTCCGATTTTTTTTGTTGCGCTATTTTAACTAGAGTTGGCAAAATAAAAAAATTCGGGAACTGTACGGGAATGCGGTACCAGAGAACGGGACCGAAATTTTATGTATGGTTTGGCTATTTATCATAACAGCGGAATCATCACGAGCGGAGGCGCCACAGCGACCGCCTTGCCCACCTACCAGTCCGCACTGCTCGGCGCCGGCGGTCCGGCCACGCTGATCTCAACGACACTGCGCGGCGCACAGGTAAAAGGGTGGAGAGATCAGAATGGTTAAAAATCAGTGCATATTTCAAAATCTGAATGAAAAAGTGGTGCGGTAAAAAGCGATTTGTAATTTCAGGCATTGCGTTTCTTCCAAACACATCAAATCCGCTGCAACCTTCGCCGTCATCCGTCCTGCAAAACTAGCCGAGAGTGGCGCCATGGCAGAGGCTCAATAAAAGTGTGTGCAATACAAACAAAAAGCAAATGGTTTTTTCTTTTTACTGTCGATGATTCGATTCAAATGGCGTACACATTTTCGAAAAAAAGGGTTTTCTAAGCGTTTTTGAGTGAAATTTAAATATTCGAACAACAATGAAAAGCAATGTTTTGTTGCAAAAAAAATTGTATTTTTGTTGTGTTTTAATGCATTGCAAAACATATTTGCTTTGCAGATTGATCCGTTCACTTCCGTTTCGGCAATTGAGCGCTATTTGATCGAACGTGGCGTCGGTATTGCATCCAACAGTGACGCCCAAACGAATCACAGCGACCTGGACGACGAGTCGGATGATATCAGTGACGAAGTTTGTTGTGATTGGATTGATCACGTTTTGGTTTTCATTGGGGTTTTACGAATTATTTGTTCAACATTATTTTTAGTTTAACGGGGGGGCCTTAATCTGAGAAATTTGGTGTAAAAAGTCCGGTCTTGGGTGTCAACCGTAGTTTACCTTTTAGGCTTTTTTAAAGATTGCTATTTTTAGTGTTTTGGGCGGTTTTTTTGTTTTTATTGATTGGAGTTTTTATTTCTTAATTTTTTGCATTATTATTGTTTTCCTCCAGGATTTGAGTTTCACTTCCACAACACCAAACGAAGGCCACATTGAACTCTACATTGGGGAGCATCGTCTGCCGCCGGAGATTTCAGTTTTGCAGGTTTGACTGTGGCACTTTTTTTTATGTTGCCATTCAAAAAAATTTGCAAAAAACATGAGAATTGATTGGATTTGACAAATAAAAACTAAAATTTTTTGTCTATTTTTGTAGAATTTGAGTTGTACTGCTTGGTGTGGTGGTCATTCTCTGGGTTAGGGCCTGAGTTCCAACTTGAGAATATTCTGGAGTTTCTTTTGTCGACTCTTGATTTGTGATTCTGAGTCCCGGGTGCTAATACTCACTTTTTTGTGTGTTTTTGCAGGCCATTCGTCAATTTTCATTGCCCCAAGACGAGGACACCGTCGAGACCATCCCGTCTTCCATTTGGCTGACCACACACACCATCTATTATCGAAGTAGTGCGGCAGCAGCTGCAGCTGAGCCGGGTACTGGCAAAGGTGCAGCGCCGCCAGCGACGATTTCATCTACCGGTTGGGATAATGGGGCGGGGGAGGTGTTGGACGGCTTGTTTTTGTGGTAGAGATGGACAAAACGTGTTGAAGGAAAGATTGAGCAGGAAATTTAAGAATTTTTTGAGAGGGTTTTATTTTTTGGATTTGGCCTATCGTTTTTTTGTGCGGGATATGGTGGTAATTCCGGTCTAGAAACACAAATATGGCCGCCGTTTTGTCGAACCCCGAATTCAAACAAAATTTTGATGGAGTTCTCGTTCGTTTCCAATAAAGGTTAACTCCAACACGACTTTAGATTTTTAATCTTTATTGGACTCGACAAAATTGAGTCATATTCACGTTTTTCGAACGGAATACCGCCAAATATTTGGGGCATTGTATATTGGTTTTTTCGTTGAAAACCATTTTATTTTATATGAAATATGCATCTACAAATATTTGCAGCCACTGTTGCTGCATCAATGATGATGTACTCCTCTTCGTCCTCCTCGTCGTCTTCTGGTGGTGCACCATCAACAGGTGAGCGGGCAAAGAAACACCAAAATCCAACAAACACGGGCAGTTCGGCGAGATAAACTCTGGCTCATTCAATTTTAAACAAGATTTGTCAAAAAGCCAAAAATTCTAAATAAAATGTGGTTGTCACTTGGTCTGCGCTTGGTTTTTGAATCAAATAACAAATTCTTTTTCAAATCAGAACCGGCCGCATCGCACGCGTCCTCCTCCTCCTCCTCCGCGTCCTCTTCATCTGCTCAGCGTAGACGGGCGTCAAAGTCGACGCAACAGCAGCAGCATAAGGCGTCGTCTACCACTGCCGCCATGTTCAGACAGCCCGAAAGAAGCGGTGGAAGTGCGGGTGGTTGGGCAGCATTGTCTTCAGCAACCTCTGTGGTGTCTTTGTCTACGTCAACCGCATCAGCATCGTCGTCCACTGCAGCCGCGAGTCAGCAATTGCATCACCATGACAGGACGTCTCCTAATGTTTACAAATGTGGGTTTTTTAATGCTTGAAAGAAAACTATGTGTACCGCCGCATTTCATAAAATGGCCTTTCCCGGGAAAAATTGTTATTGTTTCTCCCTTTCTGTTTGTGTGTACCCAACGGTTTTTTTTTAATTTTTTTTTCTGTGAAAGTATTCAACCCATAACCAGAAAAATTTTAGTTGGAAAAGAACATTTTACGCACAAATAGAAGAAGTTGTTGGGGCTGAGGTGAAGCGTTTAAAAAATTTACACCATTTTTATGCCGATTTTTTTCAAAAATTTACAATTTGTGTTTTATAGTCCAATATTGGGTTGTCCCATAATGCCCTTTTCAACATAATGCGAAATTTATTGTATCTCAAAAACAAAAGACAATCAAAGCAGATGTGTACATATGTGGAATTTTAGGAAAGAGTTTCATTTTTAAAAAATTCTTTAAAATATAAATGATGAGTTAAAAAAAACACGATTATACATCATTTTGAAGAGGAAAACTGCTTTTTAGAATTACATCAAATTATACAAATTTGCTGTTGAAAACAATAAATCGTACAGGGCTCAAAGCTTTGGGATTTTTTGACCAGCATTGATCAATTTAGAGGGGATAAAGTGATAAAGTGCAATATTTTGGAATTTTAGCTGGCGTTGTGCCTGCGCGTCCCTCGCCGTTGGAGGCGTATCTGAAACGCCAGTTGAGCAGCGAACTGAAAGATCCGTGCCAAAATTGTTTGACTTTGCTGCAAGTGTTATATGGGCTGAACACATTTTGGTGGAAAATTTTTGATGGTGCCGACGATGATAACAATGGGGAGTTGTTTCAACTTCCACCGATCACGCACAGACCAATCATCGCGCAGAGGTGGAGGGCGGCCCAGAATTAAAAATTTTTGATCCAAAAAAAACTTATTGACAATAATTATTCCTTGAAATTTTTTTTCGTAAGTTTTAACAATGTTTATTTCAGTTTCTTCTATTCCTCAAAGCTGAACTCCAAAGTGACGCGCCAACTTGCCGACTTTTTGACTGTCGCAACGCAACAAATTCCAAAATGTCTGTTTTTTCATATAATGCCACAATTTTTTTTATTGTTTTTACCATACAGGGACATTGGATCTTGTCCGTGCTGTGTAAGTTTTGTGTACAAAGTCTAATTGATAACGTGTATGTCGATTTTTAACAAAAAAAATTCTTTTCCCTTACACAGTCCTTTCGTCTTCAACTTTCCGACGCGCCGTTCTTTCCTGTTCTGCACCGCGTTTGGCCGTGACCGGGCGCTGATGCATTTGGTGAACGAGACCGGCAACGACGAGCAGGACGGCGGTGGACATGACGCCGCTTCACGGCTGATCACCCGACTGGAACGACGCAAAGTGCAGGTGAGTGGGGGCTGGCGGATCAGATGATTGAAGAGAGCGAGACAGGCCCGTAGCCAGAAATTTTTTTCGGGGGGGGGGACAGTTCTTAGTGTGTATTTTACCCCTTTTATTGCATTTTTTTAAGATCAAACGTGACAATCTGCTCAGAGATGCACAACAAATCTTCACGCAATTGCACACATCGAGGGCAATGCTGGAAGTTGGTTTCCACGGAGGTGATGTGCTCTTTTTTAATATTTTTGATTTAGATTTTGGCGTTTTGTTGTTTTTATTATAGTACATGAGTCACTTTCGGCGGCGATCATTTCAGTGCCCACACTTCAGTGCCAGCACTTAAAAAGGCTATAACTTTCTTTAAACTCAACCAAATCAAACAATCAAGATGTCATTGGAAAGCTCTAAGCTTTTAAAAGCTATTGGCCAACGCTAGTCAATTAGAAAATTCGTAAAAAAAGTTATTGCAATAAAACTGATGAAAAGCCCTGATTTTGGGTGTTTTTCACGTTGAACTTCTTAAAAACGATTGAACCGCCTTGGCTTTTTTTTGTACGATTTTCTCATTTAGAGCTTTCCAATGACATCTTGATTGTATGATTTAGTTGAGTTTAAAAAAAGTTATAGCCTTTTTTAGTGCTGGCACTGAAGTGTCCGGCACTGAAGTGTGGGCACCAGGGCTGCACGTGATCGGAAAAAAAAAATCCGTGAACGTGATCCGTGATCACGGACCCCCAAAAACGCCGTGATTTGGCGTGATCCGTGATCCGTGATTTTGAAAAAAAATAAATAGAGAAACCCCAAAATTTTTTTATTCTCTTTCCAATATTATTTAATGGAAAATAAGACAGAAACCAGGGGCGGCGCCAGGGAGGGGACCCAATTGTCTTGCAAAATTAATCATTTTGGACCAATTTTATTAATAAATTTCGTTAAAATCTTCAAAAAATTTTCTCGGCGGCGCCTATTGGCACCGGCGTCCACTCCCTCCAGATAAAGCAGAATTCTCAAAATTTTTTTTGCCGGTTTTTGAATTTTTCAATAATACAAGTTTTTTTGAGAACCTTTAGGGGTGGGAGTCGGCGGTGCCGATAGGCGCCGCCGAGAAAATTTTGAATTTTTGACTCAAATTATTAAGAGATTTGCAACAAAATTTTAAACATAAATGCGGTAATTTTGATTTTTAAAGAATGGGAAGTGTCCAAGGCATCACCTGAAATTCTTTTTAAGAAATATTTCGTTAAGAAAATTCTTTCAGGATTTTTTTGTAAAAGTATGAAACAACCTTAACCTTAGCATTTTTATTAAATCACAACGACACACGTTATATTTCCGATGAGCAAAACTGAAAAAATTTTGCAGAGCAAGTCGAATATTTTGGGAGCCGTTCATTCGGGCGCTTACGGTTGGGCGCCGGGTCTTTTTAAACGTTTTTTTCAAAAAATTGTAAAGCCTAAGCTAGCTTTATATGTGAGCCTTAAAAAATGTTGCTCAATAAACACGTACTTTCCAAAAATTTTACTAGCCTACCTAATATACCGAGCGCCCAACCGTGAGCGCCCAAACGTACCCAATTGGAATATTTAATATTCCAAGTATTCGTTTCGAAAATTTTTTATTATTAATCCATACTCCAATACCAATCACGGATCAAAATCACGGATTATTTCAAAAAATCCGTGATCCGTGATCACGGACCCCCAAAAACGCTGTGATTGGCGTGATCCGTGATACGTGATCCGTGATCACGTGCAGCCCTGGTGGGCACTGAAGTGACCGGCACTGAAGTGTGGGCACTGAAGTGATGCGTACCCGTCATTTATTTTGTAAACTCATTTTTGCAGAGGTTGGCACCGGCTTTGGCCCGACCTTGGAGTTCTACTCCACACTGAGCCGTTCGTTGCAGAAGAGTTCGCTTCGTTTGTGGGACGGAACTGTGCGAAAATATGCTGAAAGTGACAGAGACGGTAAAACACAATTAGTAATGAAGAATGGTTTCATTATTTTTAGTTTTTTTTGTGACAGTATTGTTAATAAAAGTGAATTTATTGTAAATCTTTCAATGGCAGGCACTGGCGACGACGAGTACATTTTTGCTGCGCAAGGACTGTACCCGCAACAGTTGGGCACCAAAGCGATGACTCCGCGTCAGTTCGAGCAACGCATCAAACGCTTTGAGTTCATTGGGCGTCTGTTGGCACAGACATTGATCGATTCGCGGATGGTCCGCTTTTGATCAATTTACTTTAAAGGAAAAGTGAATATTGTATGGAGTCACTTTCTTCCCTTTTTTTGGGTGGCATAAAATTTAAATCTGACCTTTTTGTCGGGCCTTGGGTTTTGGTATGGGCGAGCTATTAAGAAAATATTCCGTGGATGTTTTTGTACCTTTTAATGAAAATTTTGGACTAAATTTGACAATGGGTTTCTAATTAATTTCTCGTTTTGAACGCGTTTCAAACAAAATTTAATCAAAACAGCTTGATCTCGACCTGGCCCCGCCGGTGTTTAAATGGCTGATTGGCCAAGAGGGCACTTTGGGCGCTGAAGACTTTGAGAAGCTGGACCCAATCGTTTACCGTTCACTGCGCGACATTGTGCAAACCGAGCATGACCAATTTGATGAACTGCAAGTGGTTGGTGTTTTGTTTCTTGCGCATGTTGACACTGCGCAATATGAATGTATGTTCTCAGTTTTTCACGTATCCCGGCGACTCTTCTCTGGAGTTAATCAAGGGCGGAAAGAATGTGCAAGTGACAAAGGCAAATTGCAAACAGTTTATGGAGGTGCGTTTGTCAAGAATGTGGCTTTTTCGTTTTTCCTAAATCCATCCCCGAAATTTGAACATTACAACAAAGATCAATGCCTGGTAGTTTTTTCGGGTGCCATGTTAATACAATATATTCTCGGCTTTGAAACCACAAAATGATCATGTTTTTATGTTTATTCAGTTGGTCTTCTACTGGCGTCTGGTTGAGGGCGTTCGGGCTGAAATGGAGGCGCTCCGGCGTGGCTTCCACCTGATCATCGCCAATGAGGCGCTGCAAATTTTTACCTCAGACGAAATCTCGGAACTGTTCTGCGGCAACGATGACGAAGACGACCGAGTGTGGAGCAAATCCGTGCTGCAGCATTGCATCCGTCCGGTAAATAACACCTAGCGATTTTGGAAAGTCCTCGCTTCGATTTCTGGGAACCGGTATTCGGACTTCAGCTAAAAGTCTAGCATCCATTCTTCGCTGATTGATGTTAAACTATATTTTAAATCGAATTCAGGACCACGGCTATTCGTACGATTCTCAGCAAATCAAATGGCTAATCGACATGTTACATGGATTTCCGAAGGAAAAGGTGTGTGTAGTATGTATGTGTGTGTGTATATACTGACGAATTTTTAATATTTTTGCCTAAAAACATTTTTTTAGCGTCGTCGTTTTCTCCAATTTTGCACCGGCTCACCACGTTTGCCCGTCGGCGGCTTTAAGGGACTCTCGCCGCCACTGACTGTTGTGAAGAAGACCGCCTCATTTGTCGGCAACGAAAACGAGCTCCCGTCGGCGATGACCTGCTATAATGTAATGTGTTAAAAAACCTTCGTCGTTTTTTATTTTATGTGTGTGGTTGTTTAGAAACTTAGGGATCGGGGACATTTTTTGTGGATTTGTTTTGAAATCCGAGGACCAAAACCACATCGAACTTTGGCACCAGCATCATTGTGATAATCCTGATTTCCCGTACTTAAAAGAGCTCAATTGTTTGACCCCCTCCCTGCCTCGGCGAAGAATACGGCATCATAGGATGGACTTGCCGCCTTAAATGCAATAATATTTGAATTACTCTAATTGAATCTTAATCAATGCATGTTATTTTCAGTACCTGAAAATCCCTCCTTATGAGAGCTATCGCACTTTCGTGGACCGTTTCGAAGTGAGTTTTATTTCTGTGCAGTAAGTATATATAGTGTTTTTGTTGATCAGCGAAAAAATAAATAAACAACATTAGGGTGGAGGGGTGGGGCGCCTCTCACCAATTTTTGAATGTGGTGTCCTTTTGGCCACTAGAAGATGTTTGTTGTGATCAGCTCGCGTTTATGTTTAATGCTGGTTGATAGCCTGATCTCTATGCAATAAAAACGGAAAAATGCACCCCTAATAATCGACTTTTTTGGTTCCCCCCCCCCCCGAAAATTTTTTCTGGCTACGGCCCTGCTAACGCATATTATAATTGTTTTTTGTTCATTTAGGTTGCACTCCAGCACGTCTACAGCTTCTTTTTGACCTAACTAATAATGAGGAGGAAAGCGGATGAATTAAGCGAATGCACACATAATGTGATTACAGAGAAAAGTGAATTTGATTTGACATATGTGCAAGATAACAAACAAATTTTTAAAAGAATTGTATTCATCATCCAAAAATCTGTGTGACCACATAGAGGCTTTTCTTCTTTAATTTCCTTTTCATTATTCTAAAACAAAGTCGATATTTTGTGTGTGTAATGTGTTTATGTGACACATTTAATTGAATAAAGTGTGAAGTGCGATGACTGTGTTAAATGCGCAATTTTGTGCACTTTTCCAATAGAAAATGTGATCCAGCGGAATGTATGCATTATCTTATATTGTTTGACATTTTGTTTTTTGTCGGTTTGTTAGGGAGGGAATGGAGTCGCTTGTGCAGCATCAGCAGGAGGCGATCGACAAACGGCAATTGGCTGATTCAAAGTTGGGTCCCTGGCAGCTTCGAATTTGGGGGGGGGGTCTGGATGCTTTTTCAAGACCTTGGACTTGATGCAACGATCGAGATCTCGAAAAGAGCTAGAAAATTTCACCGATCGAGATCAGGGCATAAGTGCAAAATTCTTGCAAGACTCAGGAAGGGGAATAGGGGGCGGCCTCGCCAATGGCGGTTATAGTAAAGTTTGTGCCCCGCATTTCAATTTTTGCCAAATTCGTAACAGTGCACCAAATAACATATTTTCAGATAATTTTTAGAATAAAAATATTTCCCAAAAATTTTGACTAAAAGGGTTCGCTTCTATGCCTATAAAAGTGGTTTCGAGTGTTTTTGGCTCTGGGACTGCTTATATTTACTTTTTTTCAAAGTCAAGAAAAGAGTGATTCCAGCGATTTTAAGGGTGTATATTCCAAATATTGTCTCAATTTTTACCAATTTAGAATCCCGGACCCGAATTCGAGCATTTGTCGAAATATTCAAAACATTTTCCCTTTAGCTTTCTTTGGGCGAGCTCGACGAGGCCGATCGGTTGCTGTCAGAGGCGGACGTCCACCTCGACAATTTGTTGGCACCCGCGCTGGAGCGTGGCCTCTTTTACATGTCCAAATTTGCTCTGGCACGAAAGCGATGGAACCAGTCGGCGGAGGATGAAAGAGGCGAGAAAACTTTTTAAATGATTCTCCTTTTTCAATCATTTATTTTTTATTCACTGCCGGCGGCGGCGGCGGAACACTAGAGATCGGATGACATTGTGATTTCGATCGAGAATCTCGATCGAAATCACCGAGATAATCGATCGAGAATCCGAAAAAGCATTAAGATCTCGCAAAATTTCGTCAATCGAA
This sequence comes from Globodera rostochiensis, assembly GCA_018350325.1. Lineage (NCBI taxonomy): Eukaryota > Metazoa > Nematoda > Chromadorea > Rhabditida > Heteroderidae > Globodera > Globodera rostochiensis. The sequence goes on from JAEVLN010000002.1 coordinate 4,355,085, forward strand.
ATTTTGGTCTCCGATCTCTACGCCACCAAGGGGGGGGGGGGTGAAGGGACTGCAGCACCGCCGACCCACCCGCGCCCCCAAAAGAAGCAGAATTCTCAAAGAAAAATCGCTTAAGAAAAATGCAATAAAACCCATAAATACATACTCCCTTAAAATCCAACGTTTGGGGTAAAAATTCTTTAAGAAAATGTAATAAAAACCAAAAATGCACCCTTAATAACGAACATTTTTTGAAAAAATTCCTTAACAAAAATGCAATAAAAAGCAAAAAATACACCTCTAAAAATCGATTTTTTCTTGAATCAGCCCCCCCTGAAAAAAATCCTGGCTACGCCCTTGTACGCCACATCCATTTTTTCCTTGTCAACGGTCTCATACGACAAATCAACCACCACCACGCTAAATAAACTTATGGTTTTGTGAAATTTGGAGAACTTGGGTTTCAATTGATTAAAAGTTGCCATTAAAACTTTCAAAGTGAAAAAAAAAGAATTGAAACGCAGTTACTTTTAACTTTGAACTCTTAACTTTGAAAATTTTGCATCTTACTTTTAACTTTGAACTTTTAAAAAGTTAAAAGTAAAGTGACAATTGAAACAGGCCCCTGGAGAGATTGGATTGGAAACGTGATTTTTAATACAAATATCAGAACCGATTTCGGAGAATTTTTCTGAGACGGGTGAATTCCAACAGGGAGCGGAGATCTTCAATTTCTGATGTTTTTCTTTCTTTTGCAGAAATGAATAAGGCGTGCTTTTACTTGGACAAGGCGCTCAAAGTTTTCCACAACTGTTTCCCGTTAATGGCCGCAAAAGCGGTCAAAGAGGCGGCACTGTTTGGGCATGAAATGGGCAACAAAAAGGTGCGCAATGTGGCCGCCACAATTCTCTACACAATGCCATTAAAAAAAAAGAAGCAGCAGCAGAAGAAGGCGAAGAAGTACAATAAGTGATTGACGACGAAGACGACGATCTTAATGATCGAAAAAACCACAATTTATTTGTTTTTATGCACAAATGGCAATTTTTTGAGTCGGCTCTTATGCAGTTTAGGCCCCACAACTTTTGGCATAAATGTGGATTGTTAAATCAGGGCTCCCAAAAAAAATTTTCTGAAAAAAACATTAACTAAAACATCGTTAAAACCTTCAAAAAGATTATCCCGGTGGTTGGATCTTCCCATTCCTAAAAAGCTACAAAGTTACCGTATTTTCAAAATGTTGGTTGCAAATCTTTTAACAAAGGAATAAAAAAATTTAAAAAAGAAAAACGTGTTTTTGTCGGAAATTTTGTCGTTTTAACGCACCTATCCGAACCTAAAAAAACTTATTTTGGGATGGAATTTGGGCACCGTAATAGAGCATTTAAAAAATAAAATTTCAAAAATTTTCGCCATTTTAGAATCTCGTTAAATACTTAGGAACTTTTATCGAAAGCATATTCAAATAAAGTGATTTTCCTTCTTAAAATTATAGAATTTTCAAATTTAATTTAAAAATAAGTCAGCGCTCCGCTTTTTGTCTTTTCTGGAAAATTTGAAAGCGAAATTTCATCAAAAAATCAAGTCGAAAAAAATGAGAAGCTAACATCAAAGTCCATCGAATTAAGCTTTGAAACGGCACAATTGGATTGTAACAAAATTGCCAAACGGAAGAGTCGCATTTTTTTAAAATTGTTATTTAAATTTGACGCCCGAGAATAAAACTGATTTGCGAAGAAAGCGACCAATTCTGCTTTAGCTTTAAATTTGCCTTGTCGTTTGCCTTTTTTTGACGGCAAATTTTACGGCGCTTTGCCCGAGGCAAATTTGTTCAAAAAACGTTGCCCCCGAGGCGTAAAATTTATTTCCTAATTCTCCTATTCATCCCCGCCAGGCGTTTACGTCATTCAAAATGTTGTTGCATCTGTGCTATTTGCATCCGTGAAATATTAAGAATTTAAACAAAGTTATAAAATATGGCATAATTACGGCAGAATGGCATCAAAATTATGGCATTTGCCATAAAAAGAGGGCTATTTGAGCTTCGTGGTATGGAATTTCCATTTGTTTAAACCTACCGCAAAATTTCATTCAAAATTAAATGAATGCTGCACCCTTAGATATCCGGCAAAATCACGAATTTGTCTTTAATTAAAACAGTAAAATATTTGAATTAAGTCATGCAACAATGGCGGCTTTTTCGACGACAGAAAAGAGCTTTTGAACTTTCAACATTTTTTGTGCCAACAAACGCCCATTGTGCCATTGTATTCGCTTGAGAGAGAAAGCAGCCAGCCCCCTTTTTTTTTGTTTTGTTTTTGGCTAACATTTATTGTGTGTGAGCTTTTGTGCCCATGTGGCACGCGAATGGCCTTGCCCAAGTTTTTTCTCTCTCCGTATTGTGCACTTGAGGCTGCTTTCTTTTGCCACTCTCTTTAAAATATTCAAAAAAAAATTTCCCGCCGGACCTCTCCCATTCTCCTAAAAAACTTCAAAAAATTACGTTTTTTAACATTTTGATTGCAAATCTGATAAAAAATTGAGTCGAACATTCAAAAATCCCCCCGGCGGCGCCTTTCGGCACCGCCGACCTGCTTCGTTATCAAATGATTATTTTTTAGAATAATTGCGCTCAAAAAACAGAGAAAATTCTTCTTTTTTTTTGCGCTCGATCTTCTAAAATTATTTTGTTGAGCGGCGGGAGGGTGGTATCAAATTTTTTGAAAATAAACACATTTTGGTAAGAAATTTTCCGATTTCCGACTTCCGAATTTGAGGTCGTCGGCTCCCACCCCTGGTGCATAAATGCGGTCAATTTGTTTAATTTTACTACAAAATATCGAGAATCAGGAGAAATAATCCCCCCCCCCCCCTCCCCCCGCCTCCATTAAGTCATTCTGTAGCAGCAAATTCCCGCACATTTTCCTTTATCCGGTGGGGGGGGGGATAATCTATGCAAAACCAGTCAACTGAACTGCTCTATTTGTTGTTCCATAGTCTAATCAGTGCTGAGTGCTTTTTTGGTGCCAATAAAAACTCAAAATCTGATGGGTTTTTTCAGACTCGAAGCTCAAAACTCGACTCGAAAAATGTTCGCCCTTTTTTGAAACTTGAGGCAACTCTTTTTTGGATTGTATTTCGACCCAAAAACAATTCATCGAGTAATTAAAATTTTATAAAATGTGTAAATATAAAACATAAATATTCTTACATAATTTGGCGATTTGGACCCGGAACATTTGAACCGTTGCGAAAAAATGCAATTTCAATAACATAAAAAATTTGAAAAGAAAAATTTGTTCAAGACCTTTTAAATATGCTGACAGCTTCATGGAGCCGAATTGAGAAATTTTATCTAAAATTTTGACATTTTACTGAGTTTTTTTTGTCAAAAAGTATCGCCGTGAGAATTTTTTTGGTTGAAAATGGCAGTTTTTGTTTGAGCAAATGCTATAAAATTTAACATTTAGGAAATATATGGTGGGTATAAATTCATTTCGTTTATTCACTTTTTTCCCCTGTCGTCATAGCAAAATGTAAAAAAAAAATTGGCTAAAATATCTTTTTGGCATTTTATTTCCGAATTCTGTTTTTTTGTGCTATTGTAGCCTCCCATTGATTTTTGTAGCATTACGTTTAATTCCGCTTTTTGTCTATAGGGGGATGTTCGAGAATCTCGGTCTCGAGTCTCGACTCGAGAAAATTTCTCGGGTTTTTAATGTCTTGGTGTTCGAATGCTCGGAATTAAGTCTCGGCATCGTTTCTCGAGTCTTTGGGCAAATTTTGAGTCTCGAACATCTTCCCTTTATTAGTCTAATTGATTTTTATTTTTTTGTTTGTGTCCCACAATTAATTTTTTGTATCTTTGTAAGGCATCATTTGTGCCATGGTTTGCGCGCGACGGCTATACACATTCTTTCATTGTCCTTAATCCCATCAAAAATGTGTCGGCAATTTTTTTGTTTTAATATACCTCAGCCCACTTAATCTGCTCCGGCCGCAACTCCCACGCAGATGGCTTGGATCCCCCGGGGGGGGGGGATAATCTCTCCTCATAAAGAGAAGAATTAATATTTAAATGTTCAACAGAAACCCTTCTTTTGGTGTCAAATGCTTTAATGGTAAAACGTTCAAAATTCGCGCACATTCTTTCTGAATGCCGTCAATTTGCGCACAAATCGGAATGCCGCCAAAAAGGCCTCCGGATGCACGCACATAAATGGCATCTGACCTAAATGAGAGGCTCGTTGGCGTCGTCAAATTGTGCCAAAGCGCGAGACCTCAAAAACATGGTTAAATGTGTGTCAATACATAAATGTGAATTATCATTATACGCCGTGCACTTTGCTGGCCCTACCAGAGAAAAGTGGACTGGACTTTTCAATCTGTCCGGATGCCATGCGTCAGCAGAGCATTTAGCCCCCACAAACTTAAGTGCCATTAACATTAATTAACAGCTTATTGCCCCGTTGGCCAAACATCAATAAAAACGGCGTAATTGCGTACATATTGGATACAGATGGTCTCTGTCTGCACTCAAAAACTTGCAAGAACCGTGCGTGCGCGTCTCTAAGTTCACAAAATGCGTCAGTAGTTAAAACGCGTGCGCCTTCTTTAAAATTTCACGTCCATTAACGCTGTTTAGCAAAGCGTCACTAGCGCACGTACGCGGACAAAAGGTCCCACAGACAAATTGTCCTCTAATGAAAAATTGGTCGAAATGTCCCCGCATAGGAATCGTGCATGTGACCCTTTTTTTTGTCCGTGGATTTTTTAAACGATTTTCCGTTAGGAGACAAATGAACGATTTTCCTTTAGGGGACATTTTGTCCGTGGGACCTTTTGACAGCATGCCATCGTAGCATCAACACATCCCTTTTTGTTGCACTATTTCAGCAGATGGCCGAGGCAATCCAAGCAAATCCCCCGCGGGGATTAAGGCAAAAATTAGCTGATTGGGGCGGGGCGGCGGGGTGTGGTTGGGAGTGCGCTTCACACCAAATGCAATATTTAAGCCCCTCCGGGGAATCTCATCAATGGCATTTGGACGTCGTCTGCTGTTTGGCACAAAATAATAATTTTTTTTTCATCTTAAGTCCCTGCAGAAGCTCTCGCCCACCAGTGACTGTCGTCCACTCATCCGAAAATATTTTTTTAAAAATCTCAACATGGTCTTCTCCATCAGCGCCATGCAAGTTTTATTCATCGCCGCAGTTATTGTCTCCGCATTTGTTCTTGATGGGTAAGCGGACGACAAAATTTTTTGTTCAAAATTTGAATTTTGGCGTTACATTTCAGCGCTTTGGCATTCGGCCCGCGCGCGTTTCTGAAACGTCAGGCCGCCGCCCCAGGCGAAATGTCAACAAAATCAATGGAACAGGCGGCGGCGGAGCAGCAGCAGCAACAGAAACATTTGGCGCCCTATGCGACATCGTCGGCCTCACAATTCCAAATGTTTCCATTCTTCCCGGCACCGGCCTTCTATTACGGTGGCGGTGGTGTCGGCGGCGGCTACGGTATTGCACCCCAACAGCAGAAGCGATTCGACTACGCGCCGGCGGACAGCTACGGTCCTGAGAGGTAAGCACACGTCAAACCCACATGAGTGATTGGACGGACTCCGCTTTGAGTGATCCATAACTATTTGGAGCAACTCCAGGCGCCATTGTATTAGTGGTATGGTGGGGTCCTCGTTCCCCCACCGTTTGGCGAGGCGACAAGTCCGGGGATGATAATCGTCGGGGGTGATGAATGACAGCGCCCAAAAATTCGGGGAGGCATGCCAAAAACGTGGTCTGAGTGAGGCCCAAAAAATGCAGTGGGTTTCATTGACGGCCCTTTGGGGGCAGTTTGTTCTGGGATAGCGCGCCTCGGGGCTGGGATGATGCCCAGTAGGACGACGGGCTCGATGTCGGGTGCTTTGTATTTAACAAATGCTGTTTTTTCTTTAGTTTCTACCCTTTTGTGACGGCAAAACGCTTTGATGTTAGCGGATACGGCGCCTATGGGCCGCGCGGACGCTTTTCCGGCTTTCTTTGATCAAATGGACGACGACGACAAGTGAAAGAAGTGGCAAAAAATGATGAAAATTCGCATTTTTGATTATGCTTCTCAAAAAAAACATTATTCTCGATCAAAAAATAAGCGTAATTTTTGCGTGTCTTCATTTATGAAATCTGGAAGGTCGCTGATTGATAATAATAATATAAATAATAATAGGTAATATCCAATTACGGATCGACGGGTCCTCCGTCAGGCAAACGCCAAGAAATTATTCGGGTTTTGTCAGGGCGGCCAAAGCCATTATTTTCAGACAACACACAATGCTTTTTCCTTGCTTTAATATATTTTCATGAAATGACACCAAATACCTATTTTATTTGTATTTAACAAAAAATCATTTTCAAATCAGATTTATTGGGCGCCGGTCAAATGTGAGGTTGTTTGACTGTTGTAGAACCAGAAAAAGGTTAAAAAAGTGCTTGAACTCAAGCGGGTTCAAACCAGCTCTCAACATCAGACTTGCCGAAAAGACAAACCAATGGCCATCAATTTACTTGGGGTGGGCCAAGTAAAAAAGATTGAAATTTTTGTCAAAAAGTACGTCTCACTTCAAAAATACTCGTAATAAGTAATTTAGGTTCGAAAAATCTCAAAATAGACGCCTAAATAGGTGAGAAAAGTGCCAAAATTAAGAAAAATAGGTGTGAAATCCTCCAGGCATAAGAATTCAGCTCAAGTCGAAACCGAGACTTTCGAGCATCCCTGCTTATTTGTATTTTAAGTTGGTGTAAAATTTTAACTGTTTTTGGATAATGGCCCGTTGTGTCCTTGGAAATCAATACATTTGTCCTTGGCTTAATGCTTACTAGATACGGTCCCTGAATGGGAAATAAGAATTTGTGTCAGGGGGAAGAAAAGCGATGTGTGGGAGGGGGGGAGGTCATTTATGCCGGGGGGTGAGGGCTCATTCACTGCCGCCGGAGGGGCTGATTCATTTGCCCGGGGGGGGGGGAGGGTGCAAATCAGGGCTGGACGCAATGCGGATTGCTGAAATTGCGGCCTTTTTTTTTGGGTTGCAATTGCGGATTTCGGGTTGCGGATTTTTTAAATTTTTCTGTAATTTGAATCCGCAATCGGTGGTTTCAGAAAAATTTATTTTTCGAAACAAATACTTTTAATAAGGCGATGGTCATGCAACTTTTTGACAAAATTTCACTTTTTTACAAGAGTCCCGCTGCGCGATGGTCTAGTGATTGTCTTTGAGTTCAAACCCGCTTGAGTCCAAAGCACTTATTATTATTTTTTCTCCAGCCGTTTCTTCCGCCATTAATTTTTAAAAATAAATTTTAAAATAAAATTCGCACAAAAACATGACTTTTGCAAAAATTCATGATATTTTTCTGGATTTGCAGCACTTGTGCAAATACAAATGTGTGAATAATGATAGGGGGGGGGGGGAGGGGTGATCTCGTGCATTCGCTGCCGTTGATGGAATTACGACAACGAATAATTTCAATGGAGCCCGAAGTCGGAGAATGCTATCCAAATTGCGATGAAAAAAAAACATTTTTATTTATAATCATGTGTAATATCGGAATTTCTGCAAATGAGGTTTTCAGACAGAAATAAGGTTTTTTGCCTGCAGAGGCTTTTGAAATTTTCATTTGGGAACCCTGGGTATTGTTGCTACAATTCTGTTGTTCTCTGTTTTATCATAACAATATTTGCATAGTGTAATTTTTATTCTATTTTAATATTCCAAAAAAAGTCCGTATCATGGGCTTAAAAAATTAGATATTGTTAGTGTAATGTAATCTGAAAAGTGAGTGGAATAAGGAAAAATATTAAAAGTGCTGCTTAATTCCAAAAATGATAATATTATCTCGACCACCAATTGTACGTGAAGGTGCACAAATAAGAAAAAAAGCATCGGAAGACACGCGAGAAATGGACTAGGGAGGGTGGGGGGGGGGGTGATGCCTCTTGTGCCGGGCAAATGTGCCGAGGAAGCACCAACGGAAGTTAAAGGGACCGATTTTCCGTTCTGACCATCGCTCGACGTTAGGCTAAAGAAACTTCCCTCACCCCCCCCCCCCCCCCCCCCCCCCCCCTCGTCTTCATTTCAATGGAACGGAAGCACAGTTCGAAGAACAACTATGCAAAAGAAATTTTAGGAGTGGGTTTTGCATTTGATGCGAATGGAGAGGAGGCGGGAGGGGTCTATTTAAAGAAATATACGGTAATTGTATTTTGATGCGAATGGAGAGGAGGGGGGAGGGGTCTATTTAAAGAAATATACGGTAATTGTATTTTGATGCGAATGGAGAGGAGGGGGGAGGGGTCTATTTAAAGAAATATACGGTAATTGTATTTTGATGCGAATGGAGAGGAGGGGGGAGGGGTCTACTTAAAGAAATATAATACAATTGTATTTTGATGCGAATGGAGAGGAGGGGGGAAGGGTCTATTTAAAGATATATACGATAATTGTATTTTGATGCGAATGGAGAGGAGGCGGGAGGGGTCTATTTAAAGTAATATACGGTAATTGTATTTTGATGCGAATGGAGAGGAGGGGGGAGGGGTCTATTTAAAGAAATATACGGTAATTGTATTTTGATGCGAATGGAGAGGAGGGGGGAGGGGTCTATTTAAAGAAATATACGGTAATTGTATTTTGATGCGAATGGAGAGGAGGGGGGAGGGGTCTATTTAAAGAAATATACGGTAATTGTATTTTGATGCGAATGGAGAGGAGGGGGGAGGGGTCTATTTAAAGATATATACGATAATTGTATTTTGATGCGAATGGAGAGGAGGGGGGAGGGGTCTATTTAAAGAAATATACGGTAATTGTATTTTGATGCGAATGGAGAGGAGGGGGGAGGGGTCTATTTAAAGAAATATACGGTAATTGTATTTGATGCGAATGGAGAGGAGGAGGGAGGGGTCTATTTAAAGATATATACGATAATTGTATTTTGATGCGAATGGAGAGGAGGGGGGGAGGGGTCTATTTAAAGATATATACGATAATTGTATTTTGATGCGAATGGAGAGGAGGGGGGAGGGGTCTATTTAAAGAAATATACGGTAATTGTATTTTGATGCGAATGGAGAGGAGGGGGGAGGGGTCTATTTAAAGAAATATACGGTAATTGTATTAATAAATTCCAAAAAATTGAATTACAATTTTAAGTAAAATAACAAATCAGCTTGAAAAATGTTTAGGGATTTGAGTGCGTAAAAATTCAAGATTTAATTTGTCTTGAGGTATTGAAATAATATTTACAAATCTTTTAATAATTACCGCAAAAATAATTAGCATTCATTTTTTAATGGATCCACTCTCAATTTCTCATTGTTAGTGTGTTTGTAAAAAAAAAAAAACAAATTAAATAACTCAAATCATACACCCAATCTGAATGGTTACTGTAGCGCGGGTAAAATTTATTATTAACTTTTTTTATAAAATATGATCAGAATTGCATTGTTTTTCCATTGAAAATTCAAATTAAATTTTAAATGTTCTTTACTAAAAACCAAGCCAATGTAAAATTTTCTCATTCAATGGCACTTTTGTTCTGATTTACATATATTGAATTTGTCATTGTGAATGGGGGGGGGGGGAGGGCGAACGGTTGGTGGAAGACGCTCTTTCCTGTGACCAGCAGCAATGAAAAGCCGTTCGGGCAGCGCTCTCTCCGCCGATGGAACGTTCTTTTGTGTGATGGCACCCAAATGCCACCCGGATGAGAAACCAACCACCCAACCCTACAATTTTTTGACCACTTCATTTTACATTTTTTTACTAATGGCATTCGGATGATATTCCCGATAAATTATGAATTCCCATTTCAATAAATTAATAAATTCCCGTTCCCGTACATTTTGAATTCCCGTTCCCATACATTTTGAATTCCCGTTCCCGTACATTTTGAATTCCCGTTCCCGTACATTTTGAATTCCTGTCTGTCCAAGAAAAATTGAATGCCGGGATATTAATTTTAAGCTAATTTTGGTCTATTTTAAACTAAAATGTCCGGAGCTAGAGGCCGAAAACAAAAAACTCAACAAACTCGAAGGGTGGGAAAATTTAAAATTAAAAAAAATGTAAAAAATTTCTTTTTTAAGCACCATTCTGAGTCCGATGAAAGTGGATCGAGTTCTTCGGAACTCGAGTACGGTTCAGACTTCACATACTCGGGACTGTTGGAGAGGATCAAAAAGGGCGCAAAACGCCTCTTTTTTAAAAAAAATGATGAAGATAGAATTGGAAGAAGGGTAAAATATTTTTAAAATAATATTATTTAAATAATTTAAAATTTCTTGGCATTTAAATTTAATATTTTTAATTTTCAGCTTTACCCAAACACCGTAAGCCCCCGGGGCATGGCGTTGATTATCGAAAACGTCAACTTTGTTCGACTCAGCCAGCGCACAGGCTCGTGGGCCGACAGCAGCAAGATGAGGCGGCTACTGGCCGAGATGGACTACACCGTCATCTTCAAGCGGAACTTGTCGGCACAGGTAAAATAAACACAATTAATGATTAAAAAAAATTAAAATTTTAATAATTTTAGGAAATGATGGACGCCGTCACGCGCTTTGCGCGGCGCCCTGAGTATGAGGAGGCGCAAAGGTAAACGATTCATCTGCAGTGAGTAAAATAAAAAAATTAAATATTTTCTAATAATTAAAAATTTAATAATTATTTAATTTAAGCTGTGTTGTCTGTGATGAGCCATGGGCTCTACGACGCCATCGCAGGTTCCGACGACAACTTCGTGGATCTGCACGCGTTTGTCGGCCAGCTGAATGGAGTGCACTGCTCGCAGCTGATCAACAAACCGAAAATAGTAATTTTTTTAATAGTAAATTTGGGGATGAGATTTTTTTGGGGTTTTGTGCCTTTGTGCCTATTTCAACATTTTAATTTTAGTTTTTTCTTCAATGCTGCAGAGGCGGTGAGTTTTTTTTTTGTTGGATTTTTTTAATTTAAATAAATAAAAATATTTAAATTTAATCAGAAAATAATAAATACATTTTCAGTCCTCCGAGACCAAGGTGCCCGCGTGCGCGAGTCGGTCGGTGCGATTGCCGGCACGTTTGGGACTCGGCACAGAAGGGACAGTCCGCGGCGTTCGACGTCACGCGATCGGCAGCAGTCGCGTCAGATCCTTGCGCGCGTGCCGAGCAACCAGGAAATGCTTCTCGCCATGTCAACGGCGCCTCATCACGTCTGGGTTCGGAACCCGCGTAAGGGTACCTGGTTCCTGCAGTGCGTTTGTGCGGTGTTGGAGGAGCATGCCGTTGAGGAGGATATTTTATATTTAATGACTAGGGTTAACGATATGGTGGCCAGAATTGGGGAGGAAAGGGCGTCCGGCGGCACTATGCAGATGCCGCAAATCCAATATACTTTAACCAAACTTTTTTATTTCAATCCCTAATTTTTATGTTTTTCTTTTAAATGATTTTTTTGTTGAATTAATCTCTCCAATTTTAATTTCTTTTTAACTTGTTCACTGCGGACCCTGATCTGGTCACCTTTTTGGATCAAATCAGAGATGTGTCTTCTCAGTATGTCATGATCCGGATAGCGGTCTGATCAGTGTCATAGTGATCCAACCTAAAGATAGCTTGATCACGGATTTGACCCTGATCTAATCATTTTTTTCTATCAAATTTGGATTTTTATGCTCTCAGTGTGTCATGTAATTCGTTCAAGTTGACTTATCCTTGATCTGATCTGATCAGTTGCCCAGATAAGATCACAACAAGGCTGACCCCGTCCCTTATTTAGCTCGGGTTCCATTGACAAGGCAGAGTTTGTTGCTGGCTTTGAAGAAACTCTTTGCAAAGGCGAGTCTCGAGGTACAATACAATGAATAAAATTAAGCAAACATTTTTTGTATTTTTGAATTTATTTTAATTTCTTAGGCTTTAATGGAATGCAACGAAAAATCAGCACAACCGAATATTTTGAGGACGAGGACCAGCAGGAAGTGCACAAGCCGGCGCTTGTCCGAATGCTCTTCTTTCCGATCGCGGCTCGACCGCTCCCGTTTTCGGTGCCCCTTTTGGTCCTTTTCAGAGCCGGATTGTTTGTGCTCCCGGCTTCGGTTCCGTGTCGTCTTCTCCTCCTTCGTCCTTCTCCGGTCTTCTCTTCCGGTCCTCTCTTCCACCTGCGCCTGTACCTCGTGCAGTCGCGCCATCTCGCTCTTCATCGCCTGCATGTCGGCAAATGCCGCGCGGAGTATTTGCTGCAGCACTTGAGGGTCTGCAGCGAATTGAGGGCGCGGAATGTCTTCAGAGAGCGGAATCTTCCGCTCGCGCGTGCGCGGGTCCTTCCTCGTCCCTACGCCTTCCACGAGGATGATTGCCGGCAACTGGACTTCGAGCACTTCCAGTGGGGGCTCTGTCGGCGCGTGCGTCCGGCTCCCGGATCTCGCCCTCTTCTTCCTCCTCCGCTGCGGACTGCCCGCCTGCTCCGCTTCCCGATTGCGGAACCGGTTCATTTTGTTCTTCTCGCGCTGGTTCATCTTCTTCATCGTCGCTTACGACCAAAATGTGCCGCTCTGGTTTGCTCTTCGGTTTCGGCCCCACCTCCTTTTGCGCCTCTTCTTTCTTCTTTTTCAGCGTCCTGGCTCCACCGGCAAACAGCGGGCACCGCTTGTCACATGCCCGGTGTCCGACCGCTTCTTCCCACCGACTGCACTGTCGGCCTTGCGCTTCCCGCTTTCCACTTTGAGCTTGTTGGGCGTCCCGGCATTTGAAGGAGTAGTCCGCGGCGGCGGTGGTTCCATTGGCTTTGTTGTTGGCTGTCCACTTGTTGCGAAGTGGTGAATTTGATGAGAATAAAGTTGGGACATCAGCGGGTGATTTGTTGATGTTTCTTTGCTGTTCATCCCCCCTTCTCCGATCCCCCTTTTTGGCTTGTTGCCAATTCCTTTGTTTGCCCCTTGCTTGGTGGGGGGGATGATTTGCATCTCTCTGATCTTTGATGCGCTGTGTTGTCGCTTGGCCGTGGAATGCCCGATATTCCATTCCTTCCACTATTTCGTCTCTGCGTTCTCCTCCGGCTTGCTTCGCCTTAGGCGACGATCGTCTCTCTTCCCTTCGTCTTTTCGTCTTTCGTCTCTTCCTGTCTTGTTTGTTCGTCTATCGTCTCTTCGCTGATTGGCTGGGTGACCGTCGGTCCTTTCCCTTTCGTCGTCGCTGGTCGACGGTCGATCGTCTCTTCGAGAGACGATGCGTCGTTTCTCAGTAGTAAGTGGACGCTGATCATCCGCTCTCGTTTGGCTGAAGGGGTTGCCGAACTTAATTACTGTCCCGAATTGCGGCCGATCACGCCAAAATTCGGCGGGACTGTAGTTGAGGATGACCGTCGACGATCCAATGTCTGCGAGATCCTCCCCGGGCGCCACCGCTGATGCGGCCAGGAGAAGGCAGATGGCCAGCAAAAGTTTGCCCGGTACTGCATTAGCGTCTTGTGCCGCCAGCGCGCCAGCGACCATTCGAAACAGGGCAAACGGCGGATTGAATCGGAGGAAGAGCGCCAATGCCACAATTCCGACCACGAGTACCACTGCGAAGACCAACAGCGACCAGGGGTTGAAAAACAGTCTCGACAACGCCCAAGGGTCGAAATTCAGGTCGAACCAATTGCCCTCGCCTGAGTCCAGTCTTTCTGATTGTCGATGCCGGAAGTTCGAGCGGTGCTTGATGGGCACATAGTACAGCTCGCCCTCCAGAACGAAATCGGTTATTCCGGCCGGGCAGTCGACCGAACACAGTGTACTGATAAGTGATTGGTCGAAATTCAGCACCTCTCTCTGCGCCGATTGGTTGGTGCTGCAGCTTGCGGCAAAGATTGTGCCGTCGGAACATTCCACTTTGGCCAACGCTCGGCCCCAGTCCGTCCGGCATTGATACCACAATTGGGCTCCCGTTTGGCATCGGTAACACCCGCTGATGTTCAGGGCTTCGATCCAACATTTAGAGTCGCGCAGCTGAAGGATCATCTCGACGTCTTTCATCTCGACGTGCAGCTGAACCGGACTGTATCCGGTGTCCGCCCAAATTCGGGATTCTTCGTTTCTAAGGTGAAATTGGCCAATTGTGAGCGGCAGGCGTTGCTGGGGGTCCTCAATTCGCTCCTCGAGGTTCAGATCCCGGCAGCTGCATCCGACAACTCCGGTTTCGTGGTCTGCCGAACAACCACTGCATGCCGTTGGGGCCAGCGTGCAGTTGAAGTCACGCGCGCTGGCCTCGTCCGGGCAGTGCAAATCATCTCCGAGCTGCTCAACCAGTGCCACAGCGTCTTCGGACGTAATGAATTTCGAGCTCAGAATTGGGGCCGGAGGAAGAGATATGGCCAACGGCGTCAATGTTATGTTGTGCCAATGAAAGTGCATGCCGGGATAGAGGATTGCCTCCGTCTCCTGGTTGCTCTCCGAGTCGCTGTTCATCTCGAGCTTCATTTTTGTGGCAATTTTCAGCTTCCACGTCGGGCAGCCGATTTTTTCAAAGATGGCTTGGCCGGTGGGTCGTGCATACGTTCGATAAAAAAGGCAGCCGTTTGAAGGCCAAAGCGCACAGCCCTTTGCCCAGCTTCCGAGGCTGTCCAAGCAATGCGCGTGGCCCGGCCAATCGTTCACGTCTTTCAGTTCCCATAGTTTGTCCTCTGGTCTCACCACTCCGCATGTATTGCCAAAACAACTGCTGTTTGCTGCCCTCGGGCAACGGAAATTCGATTTGCTCTCCACGGCGTACGAGCGGTACCATCCCTCCGATTTGGTTACGCACTCCATCGTTAGGGCATTCAGCACCAAATTGAGCGTGCCTAGCACAACTCCGTGCTCATCTCGAACCATCAGAGTTGTTGATTGTCCCGCCGGGAGCAATGTGAGCGTGGTGGCCTTGCTGACTGTGCAATGGATTCCGGTTGGACCTCTTCGGCATGTTTCCGAGCTGGTCATGACGGAAATTGTTTGGGAAGCTTCCGCCCTTGGAAGGAGGGCCATGACGATGACCAGGTTGATCATCCGGGCAATGCGGGCAAGCCTTTCTCGTAGCGATGTCAATTTTTAAAAGAATTATGTTATAATTTTTATAATTAGGTAAGATTTTTTATTTTACTTATTTAAGCTTATTATGTTTATCCTGTCAAATTATATTTTTTTGATTAAATCTCAATTAATTTATATTAAGTCAGCGATGTCAACTTTTATAAGAAATTTGTTACAATTTTTATAATATGGAAAGATTTCATATATTGCTTAATTATGCTGTATTATGGCTATCCTAGCTGAAATTATCTTTTTTTGATTACCATCCCATTAAGTTAGCGATGTCAAATTTTATAAGAATTATGTTATAATTTTTATAATTAGGTAAGATTTTTTATTTTACTTATTTAGGCTGTATTATGTTTATCCTGTCTAATTATCTTTTTTTGATTAAATCTCAATTAATTTATATTAAGTCAGCGATGTCAACTTTTATAAGAAATTTGTTACAATTTTTATAATATGGAAAGATTTCATATATTGCTTAATTATGCTGTATTATGGCTATCCTAGCTGAAATTATCTTTTTTTGAATACCATCCCATTAAGTTAGCGATGTCAAATTTTATAAGAATTATGTTATAATTTTTATAATTAGGTAAGATTTTTTATTTTACTTATTTAGGCTGTATTATGTTTATCCTGTCTAATTATCTTTTTTTGATTAAATCTCAATTAATTTATATTAAGTCAGCGATGTCAACTTTTATAAGAAATTTGTTACAATTTTTATAATATGGAAAGATTTCATATATTGCTTAATTATGCTGTATTATGGCTATCCTAGCTGAAATTATCTTTTTTTGATTACCATCCTCTTAAGTTAGCGATGTCAAATTTTATAAGAATTATGTTATAATTTTTATAATTAGGTAAGATTTTTTATTTTACTTATTTAAGCTGTATTATGTTTATCCTGTCTAATTATCTTTTTTGGATTACCATCCTCTTAAGTTAGCGATGTCAATTTTTATAAGAATTATGTTATAATTTTTATAATTATTTCTTATTTAATCTTATTATGTTTATCCTGTCAAATTATCTTTTTTTTGATTAAGTCTCAATTAATTTATATTAAGTCAGCGATGTCAACTTTTATAAGAAATTTGTTATAATTTTTATAATATGGTAAGATTTTATATATTGCTTTTGATGCAAGATATCAAACCCGAGGGAGCCCTAAGATTTGTTTTCCCCTCCAAAACCGGGGACCCTCGAGACTTGCTTTCCCCGACTTATTTGTGCCGTCAAAAACCGGGGGACCCCAAATTTGTCAATTTTACAGTATTTATAGGCTCTGGATCACGATCACACATATTTCTATGAGTTTCCACAACTAAGGCATTTGCTCTTCTTGAGTTTGCCCGCGTTTTGCAACATCAGCGCGGTCTGCTTCAGCTGATCATCCTCTGTCTTTAGCATTTCCCTGAAAGAAATTTAATTGAAGTTATTAAATTCCAAATTATGTGACGAAATGGCGCGTGTTTGAAACAGATCCCGCCTGCCTTTTGCTTTGAGAATCAAAAAATCAATCTCGAAAGCTTTAAAGGAGAAAAATCTTCAGAATCTCGTCAAGATCATAGAAAATTCTACCCGGGCTGACTAGGAAAAACAAATCAAACAAAATCGGTATCCAGAAGCTCTCAGTATGTTGAACCTTTGATCAAGCGAAAGAAACAATTAGTCTTCTAAAAAAAGTTATAGCTTGTATTATGGCATCGAGGGGTCAAAATAGTGACATTTTATGTCAAAAAACAAATTTTTTGAAGGGAGGTGGTTGGGTCCGCGGTGCCGATAGGCGCCGCCGTGATTTTTTGAAGATCAAGGAGCACTATTTTTGGGAATTATTCATTCTTCCCTCAAAAATGCCAAACTGACCCCAACCGCCACCCTTGGTCAGGCTATAAGTTCGTAGCAAATCGGGAAGCCGATTGGGTACTTTTCCGTTATGGGGCCACACATTCAAATGTAAAAAAAGGTAACCAAATTTACTGAAAACATTGTATATGGGGATTCAAGGGTGCTTGACAATATTTTTAAGATCTGACAACATCTAAGATTTTTCTATGATGGATTCGTTAGGCTTAGGCCTAAGCCACCCTGGCTCGGGGCCGTTGAACCTGCGCTAAAATATGCTTGTTCCATTAGTTTCCGCACCTAAGAAACACCTATAAAAGTGGTTTCATGTGATTAAAGTTACAAAATCATTGATTTTCAAAATCTTAGATGTTGTCAGATCTTAAAAATATTGTCAGATTCATGATCAGCACCCTTGAAACCCCCATATACGATGTTTTCAGTAAATTTGCGGACTTTTTTTAAAATTTGAGTGTGTGGCGCCATAACGGAAAAGTACCGCCGAGTGGGACAGAGGTGAAGTTTCTCGATGACTTTTTCCCTACTTTAATTTTACTAGATCGATATAATATTTTTAGGTAAATGGGAGTTTATTTTGAATACGAAATCGGGATTTCAAATGATTTCAAAAACATTATTCTTCTTTGGCGCGATCTGCGGCGCCGGACGACTTTAATGCCTTGTATTCCGGAACTTTCATTCACCGGATTCCGGGATGATCCGCCGCTACTTTTGTAATGCGAACTCACCCGACAAGCAGCAATAGTGCCGTCTCCACATTGGTGCCATCCAATGCGCTCGTCTCGATGAAATCGGTGCCCAGCAGCTGCAAAAACATTGAAGCAAAAAATATTTGGGATCGAAAGTTTCAGAGAAAAAAAGACTTGGGGTCTGGATCTCGGAAATTTGCTTGAACAATTTTTAGTGGATAATCAGAAAAGAAAATCCCTTTTTTTGCATTTTTCGAATTTTCCTAAAATTTGGCATTTTAGAGACATTAGGCCAGAAAATGTGTAACAAAATCCGTCTGGATCTGGCTTCTTGATCACCGGGACAACTTACCCAGATTAGAGCCCAATTTTATTTGAAAAAACTTTTCGTTTCAATAAAAAACCCACACCTCCGACAAATTTTCGCCCTCTTTTCTCGTCACAAAACTTGACGCGACGTCTTTTGTTGTGAGGTCGTCCGACGCATTGCGCAGGTCCACTTTATTGCCGACCAGCAGAATGGGCACTTCCTTCATGGTCGAGTCCTGGGTGGCGGCCTTATTATTTCACACATTTTTTCATAAAATAAAATTTACTACGTAAGGCACGGACGGCATACATTTTTTCAAATAAAATTAAAGAAACAATAAAATAAAACCGTTCGGTCTCTACTAGAGCCTCGGTCGAGACGAGATCTCGTCTCGAGGATCTCGAAAAATCTCGACGAGATTCTCGAGAAATCTCGACCTCGAGATCTCGCTCGACTAAAAATGAGCTTCACGAGAATTTCGAGACCGAGATTTTTTCGAGAATCTCGACTCGAGATCTCGCTCGAAGCTCAAGTCCGGGCTCTACTCTCTACTCAAAAGGTTTTTTTCTTTGGTATCCGCACAATTATTTAAAAAAAAACCCTAATTTGTAAGAAATAGTTTGATTGAGATCGGTGTTTGTTGTAGCCCCCGGGGGCAGCGTCCAATTGCCTTTTAATTGACCCAAAAACTCGGGACCCGAACATTTGATGACCTTAACAGTCTCAATCCAATCCCGAATGCGCAGAAAAGAACGATCAATTGAGCAATCGTAGACCAAAATTGCTCCGTCCGCGCGGCGAAAGTACGAATTGCACAGACTGCGAAATCTGAATTTTATAAACATTTTGAATTTTTTCTTCGTTTTTTCGAAATTTTTTTCACCTCTCTTGTCCTGCCGTATCCCTAAAAATTTTTTGAAAAATAATTTCATTCAATTTAAAAGCTGAACAAACCAAAGCTGAACGGCAATGTTTTGTTCACCGACACGAACACTTTTGACATGAAAATCGACGCCTAAAATATTGATTGATAATTTTAAATGTTTCATTTAAATCGACGCCTAAATTTTGCATATTTAAAATCGACGCCTAATTTAGCAGTTTACTTAATTTATTCGTTAATGTAAAAAATCGAAAATTCCGTTCGCATTGAAGCAAATTTAAAGATCTACGCTTAAATCTTTACGTTTTTAGTTAATAATTCAAAATAGTCTGAAAATGCGTCGTCGTTATTTTAGTCTTAAAATGCGCAATAATTCTTTTAATTTTGTGACCCAAAGTGCTGGCAATGTTCGTCTGGAAAATGCCCTTCACAATTCGCATTATAATTGACGATTTGCCAACCGCTGCATCGCCGCACATCACCACACGAAAAGTTCTGTCGGGAGGTCCAGTGAACTCTTGAAGGGCCTACAAAATTCAAAAATTTGAATTTTCAAACAAAAATATTGTGCAGTCGTCTGTATGCCTACTCTTGACCATCCACGGCATTTTTATTGTCCCCCTGACATAGCGTCTCCAACATCTCAACTCCCGACGCCGTCCTTAACCTCTCAACCCCCGAAATGCCGTCCCGACTCTTCTCAACCTCTGAAATGCCGCCTTAACCTCTCAACCCACGACATTCCGTCACGACTCTTCTCAACCCACGACATTCGTCACGACTCTTCTCAACCCACGACATTCCGCCACGACTCTTCTCAACCCACGACATTCCGTCACGACTCTTCTCAACCCACGACATTCCGCCACGACTCTTCTCAACCCACGACATTCAGCCACGACTCTTCTCAACCCACGACATTCCGCCACGACTCTTCTCAACCCACGACATTCCGCCCGCACGACTCTTCTCAACCCACGACATTCCGTCACGACTCTTCTCAACCCACGACTCCGCACGACTCTTCTCAACCCACGACATTCCGCCAACGACTCTTCTCAACCCACGACTCCGCACGACTCTTCTCACCCACGACATTCCGTCACGACTCTTCTCAACCCACGACATCGCCACGACTCTTCTCAACCCACGACATTCCGCCTTCCGCACGACTCAACCCACGACATTCCGCCACGACTCTTCTCAACCCACGACATTCCGCCACGACTCTTCTCAACCCACGACATTCCGCCACGACTCTTCTCAACCCACGACATTCCGCCACGACTCTTCTCAACCCACGACATTCCGCCACGACTCTTCTCAACCCACGACATTCCGCCACGACTCTTCTCAACCCACGACATTCCGTCACGACTCTTCTCAACCCACGACATTCCGCCACGACTCTTCTCAACCCACGACATTCCGTCACGACTCTTCTCAACCCACGACATTCCGCCACGACTCTTCTCAACCCACGACATTCCGTCACGACTCTAGACCATGCACGGAATATCGCATCCTGACATCCCAAACCTTCGACATGGCGCTCTAAACAATTCCCGAACAGACACCCCCCGAAGGGTCGGTGGAGACTGGATTTTTTGCGGAAGGATGGACCCCTTGGTCTGATCACTGGGCCAAGTGCCTACGGCTAATTTGGCGCGCCGATCACTAACCTGAACCTTCGTTCTCTCGACTCTCGTGGACATCAAAAAAAAAACTAATCGATTTGGTGCTCAAGTCTACAAAAGCCAATTCTCTTCGCGCTCTTTATTGTCATCACGGGCAGTTCCAATAATAATAATAAATAATATACGGTAAAATACACCAACCATGGCATTGCCGTTGGCCGTAAATTGTTTTGCCATCATTAATTGCTGATCGAGTGTCATTGGCACTGGTGACACGGTGTCCACAGAAGCGGACGCGCATCTGAACAAATCGTGATCCGAAACGGACGAAGTGGCACGGGATCCGGCTCCGTACGTTCTTGGCGGAAATCCTGAGTCTTTGATATGCGAATTTTTTATTTTGATCAAGAACTTGATTCGTGTTCGTGATCAGACCATGATTAATAAAATCGGATATGTTTAAAAAAATTTTTACATGTTAATTAGGGTTGTGCACGGTCGGTTAACCGAACCGAAACCGAAAACCAGGGGCCGAAAAAACTGGCATAACCGGTAGCCCATCCCCGGTTTTCCGTTTCGGTTTAAAAAATAAAAAACTAATGATGGAATTTTTATGAGAGTTTGTTGTGAAAATTAAAAATATCAGACATTTTGCCAAAAAATGATTCAATTAATAAATTAAGTTTGCACAATTTAATTTTTTACATCAAAAATTGCGAGAAAATTGGGTTGTTTGTCGAAAAACAGGCGGCATAAGAGGTCAGGCGGTGCCGATAGGCGCCGCCGGGAAAAATGTTTGAATATTTTCAGTCTTCAAAGAAAAATTTTAAATTTTTAGACAAACAAAAGCTGTATCCGACATATTCCAGCGTTCGGGTCCGATAAATTTTGTTCAATAGATCAGATTCTGTCTGATCATCCATAACTGGTTTAGAAATACCAAATAAAATTGTAAAAAGAAGGACCGTTGTCATCGTCCGGTGTTTGCAAATGTGGTGGACTGGTGGCCGAACTGTCGGGAAAGGACATCAACGAATCGTTTCGTGAATACGGCGACAGAAAGGCGCTCAGGGACGGGTGCTGGTGCAGCTGCAACAGAATTAATTAAAAGAGTCACAAATATTGTTTTTAAATTTTTTGTTTCAAAATCGATTAAAACATTAAGTAAAACTTGGGAGGGTTCAGCCCCGAGCGGCGGAGGGTATGTCCGGCTTCGGGGGCAAAAAACCACGACCAATGTCTGCGACGCTCGGCAGAATTTCCCGTAAGAAACAGTCTTTGTTGATTTTGGCCCCCAGATTCATGAAAATCGGGGGTTTTTTTCTGTTTTGCAAAATCCAGCCCAAACCATCACAAATTGGGGGTGTTGGGAGTGGGTGACAATATGACTTAAGAGGAGATTCTGAGTTACAAATTCGGATATTGTGATGGTTGTGGTAAGCTTTAATAGTGAACATTTTTTTGTCTGAGATGAGTATGTCCTGAGGTGCGGCCCGCGGGCGATTTTTTCCCCGCGCGCCTGCGTCGCTGCATCAAAGCAGAAGGAAGGGCACGTCAAATCTCATTGAATTTTGTTGTTCTTTATTTTGTTCTCTATCTAATGGTTGTTTATTTGATTTTTTTGGTTGTGTTTACATAAAGTTATGGAAAAAAGCTCAGCGTCCAAAGACTTATTTGTCACCCTGTAAGTACCAGAATGACATCCCGGACTTTTTACAAAAAATGCGGAAATTATCCAGAATTCACAAAAATTGGCATATTTTTCGTAGTTTTGGATCAATTTTCAAGAATTTTTAAACATATATTAAAAAAGAGGAAATTTTTAATGGGTTTTGTAATTATTATTTGCAATAATTTCAAAATTTAATTAAAAATTTTTTGAATTTTTCGGTTTCGGACATTTTTAGGAGCCGGAATTCCGTTGCTCGACATATTTTTTTTGGCAGCCGGTTACATCCCTGCTGGTTGGCCCTAAAGCCTCCTCCTAATTAAAAAAAAGTATTTAGATGAAAAAATATTCAGTTTTAAAAAGATTGAAAATAATGATTGAAATATATATATATAAAAATTTTGATTATAAAATAAAATTTAAAATAATTCTCTGATGTGATCAAATCATTCAAAAAAATCCTGATCAAAAAAGCAGACTAAAATGAGAGTTTTGACCATGTTCAGTTGTTTGATGGCCGAAGTGCGTTGGTCCAACGCTCCGCGCAGGTTGTCGTTGGTGTCGTGCAGGCGTTTGTTTGCATCACTAATAAATGAAATAATTTGTTGTTGTTGAAAATTGGTTTCCTAAAAACATGTCTCCTAGAGTAGATCGGCATCGGGATTTAAAAAACATCTGAATTGATCGGGATTGAGCGGAAAGGGAATTTTAAGGGAAATCGGGATCGGGATTGATACTATCTAGATCAGGCTTATAAGGAGAGTTCGGCTTGGGGATTAAAAGACCAGGAGTTTATAAGATGAAGTTGACTAAATACTGGTCAACAAAGTCGGGACTAATTGACTAAAGCAAAGATTTTAAACCCGGGATTATATAAAGAAGAATTTCAGTCCCAACTGGACAATCTCAATCCCGCTTTACTCACTCAAAACTGATCAAAAAATGTGTGCCAAACAATTGGTTGTGTGTGAAACGCACTAGAGCAGTTGCAGCTGGCGCTGGATTTGTTGTGCTTCCGCAGCGGACGGTTGCTCATGCTCTTGTTCCAATGCCATCAACAGTGTCCGGTTCTCGTACTCACTCTTGATCTCGACCAGCTCCGCCTTGATCAGTGTCATCTCCAGATGGTTCTCCGCCAAATTGTTCTTCAGCGTCCGATTTTCGCGAGCAATTTCCTAAAAAACAAAAGCAAATTAAGCAAAGTTGATCAGTCTCTGAACAATGTATTTTGATGATCAGACCCTGACAATGTCATTGAATTATCAGAATCTGATCAATGTTTCTGTTAATAAGATTAGGTGCTTAATCAATCAGTGTCCCTTGCTGGTTTCCTTAATGACCAGACTCCGGTTACTGTCTTTGAACGATCAGGATCTTTGAATGACCAGACTCTGATTTACATCCTTCAGTGATATCCTTGAATAACCAAGCTCTGGTCAATGTCTTTGAATGATCAGACTATGAGAGAGAGAATTTAAAGATAATACTTTGTCTGATCAGCATACTTAATGATTAGACTCTGATCAATGCTCTTGAATAAGCAACAATCAGGGTACTTAATGATCAAACTAAGGGTCTGATACTGCCCTCAAATGATCAGGCTCTGGTCAATGTCCTTGAATGATCGGACTTTGATCAATGAATTCCATTGAATGGGCTTGAGCCCTTAAGGGCATTAAAATGAATAAAATCCAAAAATGACTCGCCTCAAGTTTCTCCTTCAGTTTGTCCTGGTTTCCGTTCTTCTGCGCCTCCTTCTTCAACATTTTTTCCATTTTCTGAAGGTGTTCAATGTTGGTCTGCAGGTCGCCCATCTCGCGCTCCAATCTTTCCTTCAGTTCCTCCTTTTCCTTGGCCAGCCTTTCACGCTCCTTTTTAAAAAAATAGGGAAATAAATTGTTCCTGATCCGATTAATTTCATGGGATTCTCAATCAAAAACAAAATAAAAAATTGATCGGGCTGTTAATCAAATTGGATTAATTTATCGGTATCCCGACAATGAGAATAAGCGTCGATTGAATTATCGACCAGGGTTTTGAAACTAGCGGCATTTTCGTTAACCAAATTCGGCACTTTACACTGACTTCTTCGCGTGCTTTCTTCTCCGCTACGAGCAATTGCTGATCAATTTCGTTTTCCAACGCGGCCATTCGTTTGTTGTAACTTTCGCGTTCTCTAAAATAAACAAAAATTTCGCCGAAATTTATTTGCGCAAAAATACGCATTCTAAAATTTTTTAAGAGCCCAACCCCATGGAAATTCATTTGCCTTTTTTTTAATTTCAGTTATAATATTTAATGCTTAAGAATGCTAAATGTTTAAAATTTCTTACAAAAAAATATTACGGTGTATGATAATAGTACTGTGTAAGGACATCCAATCACTTACGCTTTCTGCTGGTGCTGTAATCGTTCATTTTCATCGCGTTTGTGATCAATTTCTCTGAACATTTCAAATTTTTGCGTGCCCATTTTGGCCAAAATGTCCACCTGCACAGATTGCCAACAACCTCTTCGAAACGGCTCATAATTTGTGGCACTCCGGACGACTGCAATTCCTCGTAGAGCTGAAGCACTTCTTCCTTACTTAAAAATGTTTTTGTTAATATTTCCTGATCTGATCTG
The DNA here is from genome assembly GCA_018350325.1 of Globodera rostochiensis. Taxonomy (NCBI): domain Eukaryota; kingdom Metazoa; phylum Nematoda; class Chromadorea; order Rhabditida; family Heteroderidae; genus Globodera; species Globodera rostochiensis. The sequence continues at coordinate 4,379,832 of JAEVLN010000002.1, forward strand.
AAACAGCAAACCCCGAAACTTCTTTTGTCGGGGTTTTTGGTCCCCGAAACACAAAAACCGGAAACCCAAATAAAAACATTCCAGGATCAGCCAGCCCCCGAAAATTATCGATCAATTTAAATTAACAAACAAAATAATTGCACGGTTTTAAATGTCAAAAATAGAGTGTATTCTCTTGCCATGGGATGTCCAATGTCATTTGTGGCGGCACTTTGAATGTCTGGTCTTTGGTCAGTCTGGGCGGCTTCGGTCGCCTCTTTAAATTAAATTAAATTTAAATTTGTAAAATTAAATTTGCCTAAACAAAGCCTAAAAACATTTTAATTTAATTTTTGTGCCTCACCCCTTCCAAAAAGCTTAAAATTGACTTTTACCCTCGGATAATTGAAAGTGCCATTGGCCACGTTGGATGTGTGCCCTTCATCGGCGGCACCCTCGTCGCCCAACAAAATGTGCACTTCCTGCTGGTCCTCGTCCTCAAAATATTCGGTTGTGCTGATTTTTCGTTGCATTCCATTAAAGCCTAAAAAATTTAAATAAATTCAAAATACAATAAAATTTTTGCTTAATTTATTCATTGAATTGTACCTCGAGACTCGCCTTTGCAAAGAGTTTCTTCAAAGCCAGCAACAAACTCGGCCTTGTCAATGGAACCCGAGCTAAATAAGACGGGGGTAGACTTTGTTGTGATCTGATCTGGGCAACTGATCAGATCAGCTCAAGGATAAGTCAACTTGAACGGATCACATGACACACTGAGGGCATAAAAATTAATATTTGACAGGAAAAAAATGATTGGATCAGGGTCAGATCTGTGATCAAGCTATCTTTAGGCTGGATCACTATGACACTGGTCAGACCGCTATCCGGATCATGACATACTGAGAAGATACATCTCTGATTTGACCCAAAAAGGTGATCAAAACAAGGTCAGATCCATGATCAGATAAATGTTTTTAGGCTGGGTCATGATGACACTGATCAGACGCGATTCGATTAACCAAAATTGAAGGCCCCCAGCAAAATTACTTATTTGTGTCCAAACAGGAGAAAATGAACGTAATTTCTTCCTCATTCAGCTGGGGGCATGCCAGGTGCAGGTCGTCCTTCGTTAAAAAGCCCTAAATTTTAAAATTCAAGCTTGAAAGCGCCATTTTTTTGGGGTGTATTTGGTTTTGTTTTTTGAATTAGTGCCCAAATTATATTATATTTTATACAATTCGTTGTTGAAATTCGACCACCAACTTTTTTCCCGCTGTCACAAAGTTCAAACAGTTCAGAAACGTGGTTTCTTGGCGCAGCGTTTGACATGCTCGATGGGCGCAAATATTTTTTTGGTGCGTGCCGTCAGTAAATTGTTTGGAGCCAATTAAGCACCGCAAAAGGAATTGATAAAATTCAAAAAAAAAATTCCAAAATAAAAGTTGTTTTAAAAGTTGGACGCCAAAAAGTAGAAAAAAAGGCTTTTTAAATTAACGCCCAATGTCCCCAATTTCCCGAAGATTAGAGGCGGCCCGTTGTTTTCCAATAAAGCAGCCATTTCCGCGTTTTCAACGTAAATACCCCCCCCCCCCCCCCATCCATTAAAATGCTCGGAAATGAAAAAAATTGTGGATTTTTGTTGAACAAAGATGGCACTGGATGGGGGGGGGGGGTGGGGAGAGGAAGAAAAACGCATAAAATAATGATGAGAAATAAAGAAATAAAATAAATTATTATATTAAATTTTATTATTTCCATTTCATAAGCAAATTGGGGGGGGGGGGCGAAGGGGGGGGCAATGAGTGGGCGAAAAAATGGATTGGATTTGACTGACAAAAAAATGAATGAAATGGCTGACGGCTGATCGATCATAAGACGAGCAGCGCGCCAAATTATTTGGCTTTTTTTTGGGTCGTCGGTTGACGGCCAAATTTCGGAAAGTGAAATAAATTATTGGCGTTCGTCGGAAAAAAATTTCATTTTTTTAAAATTTATAAATTGGAATTTATGGAAATGTCTTTAAATTTGCATAAATAACCTAATTTCCCCTATTGCACGGTAGAAATCAACAATGTTTTGAATTAAAATTTAAAAAAAATCAGCCAAATTATGAATTTTTTTTAAAAATATAAATTCATAATGTATTCGGCGCCTGTTTTTCTTATTTTCTAAATTACAAAAATTGGGTTTTTTTCAATTTTTAATTTTCACGTCAAATTTTTTGCTGCTCTCGTCGCCCCTTAACATTTAAAAAATCAAAATGCGACGCTTGTGCAAATTGAAGCCTTTTGAGGGGAAGAAGAATAAATATTCTAATTGATTTTTTTCAACAAAAATTGGAATTTAACAAATGGAAAAATGGCGAGCATGAGGAATAAATGGCAGACGGAATTAAGCTAAAACCAAGGTAGCTCACGGGGCAGAGGGGATTTGGGATCCCCGACATTTCGGGGACGGGGACGTCCCCGATTGTCTCGAGGACACGATTCCTTAAACTCCAATCCCCGATGACTTTGCCCGATAAAATACCCGCTTAAAAAGATGGCACACCGACTGCGGGAGAAAATTGAAAAATTTTGGTAAGGGAGGCATGATTCCCGAAAAGGTCGGGAATCCCCCCCCCCCTCTCCCCGCGAGTTGCCCACTAGTCCAAATATCTGAGACTCAGCTCGATTTTGGGGTCCATTATATAAACGCAATTCTGAAACTGAAAAAAAAAATTGAAATTTCATTTTAATGGTTAAAAATATAAATAACCGGGGATGTTTTTGCAGAACACTTTGAAGAAGCATGCAAATTCTTTTGAATGTTTAAAGTTTAAAGAGTTAGTTGTTTGTTTGTTTAGACACAAATGTGAATTAAAACGGAAAAAAGCAAACAGTTTTTAACGGAAACAAAAAACGGTCAACCACCACACTATGGAACAAAATTTTTTGGAAAACATTTTTTCAAAAAATGTGGTGAAAGATAGGCGCCGAGAAGCAAAAAAAGTCGAAATAATTTCCCAGTATCGTTTTTTTATTCTTCAAATTCATTATTCAAATTACAAATATTTCCGCAATTTCCGGCAATTACAAAAACTGTTTTTGTCTCTGTGGAATGATTAAATCCATGCCGACTATCATTCATTCCGTCTCGGCGTATCGCTCGTCAAAATGGTCAATAGATATGCCAAATGCATCAACCAAAATAATTCATTTAACCAAAACTGAAAATCCCAATCAAAAAATATGGCTTCTTCTTTTTCTGCACTGCTTGCCATCGTCGCAATTATCTGTTTGCTGTGCAAATGTTGCACCTCGGCCCCATGTAAAATAATCAGACAATAAAAAGGGTCAAAATAACTGATGGCATTAAAACTCAAAAACCCGACTCGGTGTTCCATGCCAAGACTGAAAAGCACATTATTCCCGAGGGCGATGAACACTGACCACTCACCCCCCCCCCTTATTTTTTTTTAAATTTAAAACTTTTTAAAATTATTCATTTTCGAATATTTATTTGCTATTTATATTTTTATTACATTTCAGTACATATAATCCAAATTTAGGGTTCGTGTTTTTTTTGTACGTATAATCAAAAGTTGTCATTTTGTATTAAAATTGCTTTGATGAACGAATGGATGAATCATTTTATTAGCCGACTTTACACCAAAGTGTGTACCACCAACACATTCACTAACGACCACAAATGTGATTGGAATTGGTTATTTTCATTTTTTTATCCCACAATCAAAAAAATTAGATCGCAGTCATCACAATTTTTATGTTTTGGGAAAAGCGTCATTTGAAAGTTTTCTGAATTAAACGTAGATAAAAGTGTACCACATTTTGGGAAGATTAGCGCATAACTTTTTGCCAGGATTAGATTTAGAAGACTTATGCCAAAATTAAATTAGGGTTCTTCTGATTGGAAAAAATCCAAATTTGATCGGTCAACATTTTAAATAATTCAGTTCTTTTAGTTTTTTAATCAGGATTCGCTGAAGACTCAAAAATTTGATCGGGATAAATTTGAAATACTCTACTCTTCCACTAAGTCATGTATATACATGCGTTTAGGCGTTGCACGCGCACGATTTCCTTAAAAGATGGGGCTATAACGTGCAAGAACGTCGGAAGAGCAAGCGAATTTTCAGCATCTTTCACTGAAATGCCAGGGATGTAACCGGATGCCGGATTTCCGGACATTTTTGGGTCCGGTATGCCGGATTCCGGACATTTTTGGGTCCGGTATGCCAAATTCCGGACATTTTTAGGTCCGGTATGCCGAATTCCGGACATTTTTAGGTCCGGTATGCCGTATTCCGGACATTTTTAGGTCCGGTATGCCGAATTCCGGACATTTTTGGGTCCGGTATGCCAAATTCCGGACATTTTTAAGTCCGGTATGCCGGATTCCGGACATTTTTAGGTCCGGTATGCCGGATTCCGGACATTTTTTTGGCATTCGGTTACACGCCTGATTGTATGCATCCAGTGGGGGAGGGGGGAGGACAGAACGGAAAATTATCAAAAATTTCTTCATTATTTAAAATTTAGATGAATAATAATTTTTTGTCCTCCTCTCTTCAGCCGTTAATTTTTGTGGTGCCGCCGCTGCTTTTTTCGATGATGGCCACTGAAACGGCAGCCAACAATTTTTCTTTGCCCGAAGAGATTGCCGGCTACAAAGGCAAACCCTTTAAGGGCGAAATTTATTATGGCGCCGATGACGGCAGCTGCGGGGTTTTTTTTTAATTAAAAATAATTTAAAAATTTGTTTTTTATAAAAATTTTAAGTGGTGGGACAACACGAGTCTGAAATATGTGCCGCCCAAATTGGACTATCAACAATTCAACTTCAAATGTATGCATGAATTCCACTGGCATGCATATGTAAGATTTTTTGAAAATTTGAAATGAGACTAATAAAAATCTGTTAAATTGCATATTCGAATTACACTGATCAGAAAGTTTGGGTATGTTCTTAAAAGCCGGGAGACATGTGATTTTGGTCCGGTATTACCCTAATTTTGGACGATTCATAGGGCTCCATTGTGATCTGATCAAATTATCGGAACGAATTTCTTGATTGGATCACAAGATCACACTCGTGGTCTGATCGTACGCAATGTTTACAAACTCACCCTAAAATCTTGCATTTTTGAGACTTGGATGTTTTTTGATTATAACAATAAACAAATATTTTTTTAGTAAACATTAATTTAATAAAAAACATTTAATTTTATGAAAAAGTCAATTTTCAGGGCCCCGCCTGTGGCAATCCGTATTATGAATTCGCGAAATATTGTGCCAAAGTCAAATTCTACCAAAACAAAAGTCCGAAGAATTGGCGCAATCCAAAAAACGAAGGCAAATTAAGAACAATAAAATTCTTTGTTTTAATTAAATAAAATTTGTCCAATTCCCCCCTTAAGATATGTTGTTGGTGCTGATCGACGGATGTTTGGTGTGTGAAGAAGAAGCGAGGGCGGCTGCAAATCCGAAAGAACGCCAAATTGAGGTAAAAAAACAAATACGGTACGAGGCGCGACAAAATGCCTAACGGACAGATAGAACCCATTTAGAAAAAAATATAGCGGAACAATGACAAAACGACTAAAACACAAAGCGTTAAGGAAACGACTAATAATGTCAATTTACATTTTGTCCGTTCTGTCATTAATACATAAGACATCGACATTTTCTCCACAAAAAATAAAATTAAGGCCACTATCCGGCTGAAACACACGTGGAAGGCCGGATCTTTCTTCACCACATGTGACGAGAAAAATCGCACGGCCGGGTCCAATTTAAAAATAAAAAATAATCAAATTTGGCCATAAAACCGCCCGCCTTCTAGTTTTTTAGTGACTACTAGCGAGCTCAACACCTAAGATCTGTCGACGAGACTCGAGACCGAGACTTTATCCCGAGCTCGAGACAAAGCGAGACCGATCCAAAAATCGCAAGACTTTTGCCGAGTCGGAACCACCCGAGCTCGAGACCAAACGAGACCAGGGCCCCAAAAACCCGAGGCTTTGCTGAGTCAGGACTCTAGATCGACTGAGATAATCGTCTCCCTAAAGAAACTATAATAAATTCTAATCGAAAATTTGGTTGCTAATTTTTTCTTTTATTTCAGTGAAGTGAAAGTTAAGCTGGGCAACACTTCGGCGGACATCAGCGAGATGTCCATTGATTCGTATACGAATGAGGAAAAGATCAAAATATTGCTCGATGCGGGCGACTACCACTATGCCGCGTTCACGTTGTCCGCCGCCCTATACCAGCGCAAATGCCGTGGTCTGTTCAGCACCGACCCCATTCCCGACATGTACCAGAACTTGACCCTGACGGTGGAGCACAAGTATGTACAAAATGCGATACTGGACATCTAAATATTGTCCTGTGTCGGTCGATCATTCTTGATTTCCGGAATGTGTCAGTCGTCCGAGATCCATCATGATCACCAGAAATGTATTTGATCAGATTTTATAAAATAAAATAGAACCGGTTGGAGAAGTTGGACCTGATCATTCTCGCTCCAGAAATGGACCAGTCGGAGTTTGATCAGTACCAGACGCGTCCGATCTTTTTGGGCTGAATAGGGAGATATTTGTTTTGTAATCTCTGTAATTTTCAGCTGTAAAGGCAACAACAACGGCGAAGTGCGCGTTCATTTGCCTGACATTGGCCCCAAACAATTTAAAGTTTAAAACTTTTTGGCGTAAAATAAAATGCCAATTTTTAAAATACACCCATTAAGGACAATTGGGTGGAAGCTCGGGGCCTCTACATCAACATTCTGAATCCGGCGGATGCCACGCAGTACAGTTATGTGGACTACAAGTACGTCGATTTGTCGGAACAAGGAGGCATCACTTGGTTCAACGAGGTGGAGAAGGAGGACGATGGATTCTGAAAGACGCCATCGATCGATCGGCCAATTTTGTTTTTTACAACAAATTAAAAATGCCCATGTAATTTTAATTAACCCATGACCGTTTGATACCTATACGCTAAAATGTCAACACAAGCCCCGAAACATCAAAATTCGAATTACACTAAAATGTCACCAAATCAAAGTGCTAATACAATAATAGCAAATAAATATCCGAAATATGAATAAATCATTAAAAATGTTTAAATTTTCGATTTTTGGTGGCAGAATTTTTAGTTGCTAAAATGTCAATTTTTAAGGGTTCATTTTTTGAAAATTTTTAAAAAGTCGATCCTTAGGAATGTATTTTTCGTTTTAATGCATTATTGTTATTTTGAAAAATGGCAAAATAAGGATAAAAATCGCGTTTTTAATTGCCACAAAACAATTATTTTAATTTCTTTATTATTATTAAATTTTAATTAAGATCTATTCGCTGCTGAAATCCGAACAATCATGCTGGCTAGTGCTCGTTTATGCAGTAATTTTGGCTAGCCGAAGCCTGCGGCTCGAAATTTGTGGCCCGAAACTTGCGGCCCGAAATTTGCGGCCCGAAGCTTGCGGCCCAAAATTTGCAGCCCCGAAGCTTGCGGCCCAAAATTTGCAGCCCCGAAGCTTGCGGCCCGAAATTTGCGGCCCCGAAGCTTGCGGCCCGAAATTTGCGGGCCGAATTTTGCGGCCCCGAATTTTGCGGCCCGAATTTTGCGCCCGAAATTTGCGGCCCAAAATTTGCGGCCCCGAAATTTGCGGCCCGATATTTGCGGCCCGAATTTTGCGGCCCGAAGCTTGCGGCCCGAAATTTGCGGCCCAAAATTTGCGGCCCGATATTTGCGGCCCCGAAATTTGCGGCCCGAAATTTGCGGCCCCGAAATTTGCGGCCCGATATTTGCGGCCCCGAAATTTGCGGCCCGAAATTTGCGGCCCGAATTTTGCGGCCCGAAGCTTGCGGCCCGAAATTTGCGCCCCGAAATTTGCGGCCCGAATTTTGCGGCCCGAAATTTGCGGCCCGAATTTTGCGGCCCGAAATTTGCGGCCCAAAATTTGCGGCCCGAAGCTTGCGGCCCGAAATTTGCGGCCCCGAAATTTGCGGCCCGAAGTTTGCGGCCCGATATTTGCGGCCCCGAAGCTTGCGGCCCGAAATTTGCGGCCCCGAAGCTTGCGGCCCGAATTTTGCGGCCCGTTACATTATTTTGTCATAAAAATGCAAGTAAAAGTTAACAGCTCATATTGTCTAGACTAGTCGCCCAACTGATCAAAATTGTTCCAGCGAGTCGGTATTGTACCGCCCGCAAACGCGTGATTAAGCTGATCGTCGTTCAGATTTCCAACCGATTCTATATCTCAATTAGGTTAATTATTGTTCTGAAAAATGGGGTCATGCAGGATCAAATTTGTGTTTACGATTGGATCCGACACGGGGTGTTTCGACTAGGCCACGAGCCAAAAGACTCGCTGGAACAATTTTGATCAGTGGGGGCGACCAGGCATGGACACGGTTATGAATTTCCTTAACCGTAACCGCCCGTCCTCAAACACTTAGAAACGTTAACCGTCCGTAACCGCCCGTCTTAAAAATCTCATAACCGTTAACCGCCCGTAACCGCCAGTCCTCAAAATCTCATAACCGTTAACCGCCCGCGGTTATCCGCGGTTAACCGCATTATTTAAAAATCAATAAAGTTTTCCAGATTTTGAACAATCGATTTTTCAAAACTATTTTTTTCCGATCGTGATGTGGCGTCCTTCTAAAATTAAATCAAAATTGATGTGTATTGAACTTAACAAGTGATTTTTATCAGATTTTGTCAATGAATAAAATTTTTAAATCTCTTTCTAACACTTTCATGATTAAAATCTAACAAAGCGCGACCGATCAGCGAAATTTTTTTCTGTGTTTTTTGCGCTTTAGATTTATAAAATATTTTTTGGGCGGTGTGGGGGTTCGGCGGTGCCGATAGCCGCCGCCGAGAGAAAAAATTGAATATTTACCGACTTATGCTAAGAAAAATTGTCAAATTTAGGTGATTGAACGTTTTAAAATGCACTAATTATTTATGTAAACACTTAGAATTTTACTTTTTATAGCTAAAATTTTTGTAAAAAATTGTAAGAATACTAAAAAGAAGGGATATTAAAATATAAATAAACGATTAAAGCGGGTGGGGCTAGAACCTAGAATAAATAAAACCAGTCGGAGAGTTTCACCACTAAGCCATCGGATCGATAAAGTGATTTGGTGAAATGTGAATAAAAGTCAAAGAAATTATAAGGCAAATCATCTCAATCCTCAGCAGCCAAAAAATAACGGATACGACGGCTAACCGCGGTTTTAGAGGTCATAACCGTTAACCGACCGTAACCGCCCGCCCTCAAAATCTCATAACCGTTAACCGCCCGTAACCGCGACCCAGCTGAAGCAAGCTAGCGGAACGCTGCATGACATTAGAATACTGCACGGCGACATCATGACCTAGGCCTGGCATGCTCATATTGGTTTAATGTGAGTACGTAATATAGTCTTGGGCGAATCGCCAATTTAGGATGCCATTTTGCCGGAGCACTTAAAATTTGGCGAAATATCCATTTAGCGAAATGTAACTCGGCCCAAAGTTACCCACGTCTTCGAATTTCCTGCAGATTTAATAAAAATAATTTTTAGTTTCCCGAACAAAAACAAGATTTGTTGTTTTTGTATTTTTTCCGTAGGCAGAAACCGACCCCGAAGACAAAGAAGCGTGGAGGTTGAACCGGCGTCAGAGAACTTTGAGCTCTATTTTATTTGCAAGTTTGAACTGCATAGCTAGGATTTCGTGTTCCGAGGACTGCTTTTTGGTTCAGCTGATGTTGCGGGACCGGAAGAAATCAGTCGAATTAGAGTTTACATTGTGAGTTCTGATGAGTGGGGTTGGAATTTTTAGGATTTAACCTTTTTTTGCAGTTTTATTTTGTCGAGGTTAGCCATTTCCCTAAAAACTTTAAGAAAACTGCAATAAAACTCGAACTTTTGAATGCTTGCCTAGGTCAGAGAAGATCGAAACTGTTTTATTTCGTGTTCTCCGTTAGTTTTTGGGTGATTCGATTCAGTTAGCAGAATTTTTTTTATATTTAAAAAAAAATGATGTGAAATAGCTGATTGACAATTTTTCCTATGTAAAAAAGTCTTATGCGATAATTGTTTTTTCCGAGCCTATTTTGGAATCACCTATTTAGGTACCTATTTTGGGGTTTTTAATCTTTAAAATTTCAGCTCTCGTGGTGAGGAGTTTTTATTACATAAATTAGGATGGACTTCAATTCACTGAGCGACCAAACTACAATTTAAGCGAGGACGCGGTGCGCACATACATTCTCATCCTTAATTACGATATTACCGTGCTATACGACTAGGAGTCTGGTAGAGGGCACATCGAAGAGATTGGGGGTCAAATGGGAGTTCCAAGGCTCCTTGTTCGTACTGTTGATTATGATGACAAAGTTCATAGTATTTAATCTAAGGGTCGACCGTCATTTCCCATTTCTCGGCACAATATAATAATATATGGGCGACAAATTGCTCTTTTTTTTAGTTTTTGTTCCATTTATCAATTTTTTGTTACCTCTATTTTTCGACGAAACATCCCATTTTTCAATTCTTTGTCACATTTTTGTGAGCATTTATCATTTATTATACATAACACTTTCTGCGCTTTGTCCAAGTAAATATAAATGAGATAAACGAACTTTGTCCGATTGTGATAAAATAACAGAAAAATTCAGCAAAATTCCCATGTATCATATTTTGTCGAAATACCCACAACATGTTGCCAAAATAAACAGCTTTGAATTCAGAATTTGTTTGTTTGCTGCTGTCTCGATTTGCTTTTAAATGAAATTTATTCTACAAAAATAACCAAATATATACGAGAAATGATTGTGTGTTTATGTGCGATGGATATGGAAATGATGGGCTATTTTATTAAAAATTGGAGAGGGCTCACAACAGCGTTTGATAAATGTGTGATCGGACGGGTGGGGCGATGATTGTTGGTGTGGGCGATTAAGGGAAAATGGACTTTGTGATCAGTCTTATTATTATACCCTCGGGGGACCCACAGCCATTTTCTTGCCAAGGCATTTTAAACACAATCAGCGAGGAATGAATATCACTTTTTAGTGGAGCAAAATTGTTACGGTGGTTTGTTGTGCATTTTAACTTTGTCAAAATATCATATGGTCGGGAAGTGCGGGGGTAAAATTGAAAATGTTTGGCGCTTTTTTAGTTGGTCTGCAAAATAAAATTTGTATTTTTATTTCGATCAAAATTCACCAAAAGATGGCTTAATTACCTATTCAATTTTTGACCGGATCGCTTCCGGCAAAAAAAAGTGCCAAAAATGGACGAAATATTTTTTCGAGTTTTGCTTTGGCTTTATTCAAATGTTCTTCCTTCATCAGTCAACCACCATGTGTGGCTGTCGGTGTCGCTGTTGCTGCTCTGGTGCGGCACCGTCACTGGCGACCAGTTCGGCCGGCTTCGGCATGTTCATCTCGTCCGTTCCGCCGGCGTTCCCACCGTTTGGGTCGTCCACCTAAAAAAATTAAATTAATCAACAGAATTGTATTTAATTCAAAAATTATTTTGAATCCCGCCCTGGCGTAGTGTTGTTTAGTTCAGTGATATTCGCATTATTTAAAAAATGAAAAACGAAAAAATAATGAAAATAAAATAATTAAGAATTTTAATAATTAAAAAGGATATATTTTTCAAGGAATTTGGTAAGATTTTGCTCAGCAAATTAGATTTTAGAAGAATAACTCCATAGTGACAAAAAATTTGAGGTTTTAGGAACGAAATAAACAATTTTTAGCAGAAAATTCGGACAATTTTATAAGAAAAATGTATGGAAGTTTAAGAAAGTTGACAAATTCGGCGGGTTTGGGAGTCCCCTAGCGGTTGGTTTTGCTTCTTAACCTGGACGTGTTCTGTGGAGTCAGAATCGTCCACTTTGAACATATTTCCAAGCATTCTCTTCATATTATCCACCATTGATTCGAACACTTTCTCACTTTTCTCAATTTCTTCACTTGAAGAATTGTCTTTCTGAAATTTTTAAATTTACGGACCATTTCATAGAAAAATCAATAAAAAAAAACAATTTTTCCTCTAACTTAATTACTAAACAGAGAGCAGCTAACTAACGGTTAGAGTAAATTAGTTATCAAAATGATGACAAGAATTAAAAGTTCAGCGGGTTTATTCATTAATAATTCAAAAAACATATTATTTGAGTCGAAATATAAATTTTTATTTTTTATTGAAAAATTTAAACCAAAATCCCACAAAATCACCTGAAAGAACAGGGAGGGCACCTCGGGGAACCATTTCTGTTGGAACGGCGAAATGCCCGGCGGGGATGACTGCTGCTGTTCACCAATTTGAGGCTGTTGTTGTTGTTGCTGCTGCGGTTGTTCCTGCTCCGTCTTGGCCGTGTCCTGCTGCGGTTGTGTGGCCTGCTGTTGATTTTGTGGCACAATTGGTTGCGGAGCGTCCACCTCCACCACTTCTTCAGGTTGCTGCTGAATTGTGGCAAAAATGTTATTTTATGCATCAATGTGCTCTTCCTTCCCACCTCCTTCTTCTCCTGTTCAGTCGGTGCCGCAGCAGCACTTGCTACTGCTGCTGGTTGAACTTGTTGGGTTGCTGCTGCTGCTACTGTTGGCGGTGGTTGTGATGGTTGTGCCGTCGGTTGATTTGTTGCCATTGTGGCAGGCATTGGCGGCATTTCAGCATCGTCATTCTCACTCTTTGCTGCCGGTTCAACAACAGTCACGGCCGGGAATTTGACAATGTCAGACGGTTGCGCGGACGGTGGTCCAGCGCCAAACATGGCGCGGTTGTTGCTGTCATCGTCGTCATCGTCTTTGCTGTTGTCATTGTCGGCTTTGTCAACTGAGCGCAAAAATTTGTTGAAATTTCATTTGAATTTTGTATTCTTTGAATTTTTTTTTATCAGCGTTTGGCCAAATTTTGGGTGTAAAAGTTTGTTTACAGTATTCATCAGTTAAACATTCATTGAATTGTGCACTAATTTGGGTGCTCCGACAAATTTGGGTATTTAATTTGTCACAAATTTATTATAAAAGGTGCAAAAATTTGAATTCCGGACCCAGAATGTCCGAAAATCGGAATTCGGCAAAATATGTCCGGAAAATTTCAAAAATTTCAAAATATTTATAGCAAATAATAATTACAAAACAATTAAAAAGATTTAGGATTATTGTCTGGAAAATGATCCAACCTACAAAATTCCGCCCAATTTTTTGTGAAATTTCTGAAAATTTTCCGGATTTTTTTCGCCAAAATGTCCGGGATCCGGTTACATTCCTCCCCCTCCATACCTGCTGAAGAAGACGAGGTCGACCATTTGGGCAACCAGCGGGGAATTTCGGCCTCCGGACGCTGTTGATTCTGAATGTGGAATAATTACATATTTAGCAAAAACGCCAAAATAGACATTTGTCAATTGTATTTATGCACTAAATTCTCTAATTCCAAAAGTTTCGTGGGAAAATGCGATTTTCAAGCCTTTTAATCATAACCAATGCGCGTGCAAAAAAAAAGCCTAAAAATCTGGGCCCTCGTGATCGATCAAATGATCAAATTGTCGTCAAAGATACATAAGTATTTGTTGATGATCGTTTGGTATTCTACCTGATTCTGTGGCTGTGCCTGTGGCTGTTGCGTTGGCGGCCCCATGGGCAGCTGAAATTTGTTGGTGTCATCGGCCGCGTTGTCATTGTTGATGATCGGTGGCGGAAGCTTGACCTCGGGGAAGTCAATTTGAATCTGGCATTATTATAAAAAATTTTAAAAAAATCTTATTTTCGGTGTTATTTTGTGAAATGCCATCAAAATGCCAACCAGCAGCCAGTTAACATTTTGATCGTTTTAGGTCTGGTTGGCTTTTGACCTAGCGTCGTTTATTTAAACCGGGGGTTCTTTTTGCTGAATAACAAATCAAAATGTCCCCGCGCTTCTGTTCGCGATCTTGTACAAAAGAAGCCAAATATTTGTGGTCTGGGACACTTCAGTGCCGGGAAGATTCAGCGCCTTGATCCAAAACCTTTTAAAATCAAAAAAAGGTTTCTGCTTTGCTTTGGTTGATTTTTGTTAAGATCAATGGCGCTCAATCGTCCGGCGCTGAATCGGATTCTGGTGGTGGCACAACTTGTTGCTGTTGGGGTTCCTGTTGTTGAGCTGTTGATTGCTGCTGCGGCGGCTGCTGCTGCTGTTCTGTTTGCTGCTGCTGCGGCTGTTGACCAATCACGGCGGATGGGGAGGCTGCTTCCTGTTGTTGTGCCGGTTGTTGTGGTGGCATAAAAATGCCGTTGGACGACGACGGCCCATTCCAACGGTCGAAGGCGGACGGACGCGGAAGTGCGGCGGCACCGTTTTGTTGCTGCGGCACATTCTGTTGAGTCCATTCATTGTTAACCTGTGGATGTTGGCTTATTTAACAAATTTAAATGCCTTTTGTCAAATAAAATATTTTTAATGACATTTGTTGTTTCAGAAGAATTTTTTTCGTTTTTGTTTTTGACCATTTTTATTGCTTTCCATTGAGTGAAAAAGCTAGGGCTCAGAAACCCCAAAAATTTGGCTATTTTCGATTTTTCACTTTTTTGTCGAATTTTTAAACTACATTTCTGCGTGTTATATGACATTATCTAATCAAGCATTTAACCTGCGGCGGTTGAATGGGCGGAAAGCGCAGATTCATTTGTTGCGGGAACACCGGGTGGAAGAACATCATTTCCGGCTGTCGGAATGGGTTGATCCGTGGCCAACGCATGCTTAAAAAAATACCAAATTCGAATTTGGCATTTATTTAAAAATGATAAATTTTTTAAATATAAAAAAATAGGCACGACAATCATCAAAAAAATTTAAACCGGGCTTTTAGGTTTTTGCCGCCTCTTTTTAGAGCCCATTTCGTTAAACGCAAACAATATGGGTAATCCATTTTCTCAAAAAGAAATCCATGAAAATTGAGAGGTCCTTTTTTGGGGAGTTTAAATTTCGGTAGAAAACACACCCTGGACACATCGGATTAGTGACGAAAAATCAATTTAGGTCCTTCCTTCATATGGCAAATGCTTTTCAACAAAAGATAGAAGCCGAAAAGTTTTAATATTTCCCCAAAAATCTAAATTCTGGGACCACAAAAACTGTTTCGGCATTTTTTAATTTCTAGACCTAAATGTACGGCTTAAAAGTGACCCGCTTTCCCCCTACTTCTCCATGAAGTCCGGAACATTCTGTTGTTGTTGCTGATGTTGTTGTTGTTGCTGGAACTCGTTGGGCATGTTCGGCATCTGCTGTTGTTGTTGTTGTTGTTGTTGTTGCTGCTGCTGTTGCTGTTGTGCCCATGGGCCAAACATTCGCGGGCGCTCTTCCGGCTCGGCCACGTGGTTGTTCTGCACAAAGCTGGGCGGGTGGAACTCGCCGAAACCGTCCAGGAATGAGCGCGAGTTCTTCAAAACGCCATTTAAAAATACAAACAAAAATCAAATTAAAAAATAATAATTTGCAATTAAAATTTATTTGTTTAAATTTTTCTACAATTGGCACTCCGACGTTCGGGGTGGGGTTTCTCGGAATTCAAAAGTCGGGAATCGGGGTCAAGGGTGAACAAGTAGTCGGGGACGGGGTCAGGTTGTCTCGTCTGGAACTGTCGGGGTTAGGGGAACCCAAAACTGTCAGGGCTAGGAGTCGGGGTATCGGGATGGAACTGTCGGGGATCAGGGTCGCGATTCGGGGTTGAGGTTTTTTTGGGGTCGGAGTGCCACCAACCCTAACTATAAAAACACCTTGAAATCATCGATCAGCGGGCGTGGATGAGGGAAGAAGTGCTGAGGAAAGGCCATTTGAGCCGGGAATTGTTGCTGCTGTGGCTGGACCTGCTGTTCACCGCGTTGTTGTTGTTGTTGTTGTTGTTGCTGGGCCCAGATGTTGTTGTTATTGTTCATCATCATGTTGTTGTTGTTCTCCTGGACCGTCTCGCCGCCGTCGGCACCAGCGTTCTGAGGCTCCACCTCGATGATGGACACTTGCATAGTGCCGTCAAAGCTTTAAAATTGCCAATTTTAATGCAAGAAATGATGAGATAGCTTTTTTTGTTTACTTATATGTATAAAAGTACAGTAGGATCTTAAAGGAATTCGCTTTGAATAGGAAAATAGACAAAATTAAAAAGTTTTTGTGGCGGGGTTTTGAGGAAAACCCGGGGGTTAGTAAGCCGGGATTTTATACGGCGATAAATGTTCATTCAAATCTCGGCGGTCAAAAAAGCTGGGACTAACGAACAACAACAATAAAGACCCAATCCCGGGTCCGCTCTCCAATACTCTAATAAAAATAAACGCAATTCAATATTTTTTGGGATTATTGCAGTGCTTATTCCTGATCAGACCCTACCCAAATGCCTCAGGGTGCTGATCAAATGAAATGTATGAGATGATCAGTTTAAAAATCTTCTGTTTTAGTGCCGCAAAAAAAACAAATAAAAACTACCATATAATATCTGTTCTATGTATGGACAGGACAACTCACCCGATGTCCTCCGCGTGCTGCTTGATTTTCTGCAAAATGTTGCGCAGGAACTGGAGGCGTGCGTCGCGCACCTGGTTGAACGGGCCAGCCAAATTGTTGCTGAACAGCTGCTGTCCCGGCTGCTCCATCTAAAAGTGATCAGAAATAATAAGCACAGCTTCATTTTTCAAAGAATTTTATGATCAAAGTGGGCTCCGAATTCCGTCCAAAACCCACCCAGGAGGACACTGGAGAAGTGGGCCAGCGGTGCCGATAGGTGACGCCCAAGAAAATTTTAAGAGTTTTACGGAATTTTGTAAAAGATTCTGTCCAAATATAAATAAATGTCAAACAATTTTTCATATTCATGTTTTTATTTTGGTTCTCGAGAAAAGAATTCGGGAATGGTTACACCCGGAAAACGCCGGCGGGGAGTTCCAGAGGCCTCATTTTGTCTACTCTCATTCATGAACGATTGGGGAACATTTCCCACACCTCGACGGAGTTTTGCTGGGACGTCGATGGTTGGCGCACTCTGTTCGGCATCGGCGGGAAGGAATCGATGGCCACCACCGGTTCCGGTGTTTGTGCCGGTGTTGATGTGCTGGTGGTGGTCGGCTCCTGCTCCACGAACGCACCGATGGGCGGCCGCATTTCGTTGTTGCTGCTGCACCAATTAAATTTTATGAAATAGCAAAACCCCCGGGGATTTGAGAATTCTTGAAAAGGTTTCCGAATTAATAAAATAAATTTATGGGGACCAATTATTTGTAGGATTGAAATTATGAAAGGTTTAAAAAGGATTCACGAGTTTGAATTTGAATATTCAAATCAAAACCAAAAAAATGTGAAAATATAAAACTATTTTTAAAAATTCATTACCAATTTAACAGTTTTTGCATTTAAAAAACCCCATAACTCCGAACCCTGAACACTGGCTACACTCTTGAACATCAAATTAACGTACGCTTTGGCGAGGCTGAACAATCTGTCAAATTTTTCCCCGATGGACGAGCTTGCCCGATGGTAGTAGTCGAATGGACCCGCATTTTCGTAGCCCATGCGATGCTTCAGTTCGGCCCTAAATTTGTTCAAAATTTACTCTCTATTTTTCTGATCAGCACATAAAATCGATCAGTTCATTCACAAATTGATTACACGAAACAAATGCTTTCTGACTGACTGACTGACCATCGCAGCTTGAAGAAGTTGTCTTCGCGTTGCCGGTTGTACGCCATTTCGGACAGCGTAA
Organism: Globodera rostochiensis; assembly: GCA_018350325.1. NCBI lineage: Eukaryota > Metazoa > Nematoda > Chromadorea > Rhabditida > Heteroderidae > Globodera > Globodera rostochiensis. The sequence continues at coordinate 4,397,561 of JAEVLN010000002.1, forward strand.
GTGCAAAGGCGGCCATCAGGAAGACGGAAAGCAGCACCAGCAAAATGCCTTTGTAGCCGCGCGCCTTACGCACAATGAGCGCCTGGGGCGGCAATGGCAACGGCGGACGCGCCAATTCGGGCCCAAGCGGCAACGGAATGCGCGCCTCAGCGGTCGTATAGCCGGGCGGGGGTGAATCTGTAAGTCCCAAAAATGGTAAAAATGGCGCAAATTTTTTTACCAGATTTTTCAGGGCTTCCCTTGGCCTCATCCAGCGACGGCTTCTGGTCCAGCCCAACAGTAAATACTTTCATAATCGGTTTATTTTAATCTGAAATTTGGCAAAATGTTTCCTCTCACGATAAGTTTCAATGAATTGGTTAAATCATAAAATGCCAATAAACCGACGGGCAAACAGAATACCAAAAAAATTTATAATGCCATCAAAAACAGTGTATCAAACCCAAAAATGCTATTAACAAAAGAGATTAGGTATACATGGTGGCACGAAAAATTGAGATTTTAAACGTTTAAGCCTATAACTTTTTTGAGAAAACACGAATCGGATTGATCAAATGTTCAACAAACGGAGAAGCTCCTGAATGATATCAAATTTTGATTGTTTTCCTAATGACTAAGTTATTACTTATCCGCGCCAAAACGGCGCTGGCGCCAAACTGTCCGGATCCGTAAAAACGATGGTTATATATACCACCATCAGATCACACAATGCCGTAAACGATGTGAAAATTGTGAGGGTAAAAGTGTTAGTGATCAACAAAAAAAAACATACTCTCAATTTTTGGGAAATGCGAGTCTTCTGAATCAGCGCTTGCGCACACACTTTAACATTATTGTTATTCACCTCCCATCCACCCACTCAATCACATCCAAAACAGGTCACGAAGTGCGCGAAAAATTATTACGACAACGCCCAGGGGGGAGAAATGAGGAGGAGGCCGAATATATATGTTGTTGATGGTGGTGGTGGTTAAATTGGATGGGGGGGGGGGGTAACGCGCGCAATTGAAAAGAGAATAAAAAAGGGGGGGGATGGGTGGGGGCGGAATGCGCGGACACATAGTACATGCACAAATTGGGAGGAGGAGGAATGAATTTGTCCCCTCCGGGGCCAATGCGGATGGTTGGGGAGGAGGGGAGGGGGACGATTTTGTCCATCCCTCCCTCCGTCCGTCCGTCCCCACCTCCCCGTCGGCGTCGTCGTCTCAGTCGTCGTGTTCTCACTCGGGCGAAGGCGGTGGTGGCCGGCCTTCTTGGACTTGTGGCCGCCCATGCCCATACACTGATGCACAGCAGCTGGGAGGAGGAGGAGGAGGAGGAGGAGGAGGAGGAGGAGAGGAGGCCGTATGAGCAAATATATCATCAGCATTTTGGACTGATGGATGGATCGGATGATGATGATTTCGTAGGTTTGTCTCCAAATTGGGAGGTGAATGGTGGACCAAAAATGTTGCTGATGGAGACAATAATATTAAATGAAAATTGAACAAAATGTAAAGGAATTGTGGCAATTTCCGGGACCAAAATCTTTTTGCCGGGACCGACATTCCCCCCCCCCCCACCCCGAAGGGTCGTCGGGGATATTTTCAATAAAATCGAATGTTTCCAAAGAAACACTTATTATTTGTTTCAAGCATTTTCTGTTTTAGGCTTACAAATTAGTGTCTTCTTGAGAAAAACTAATTACGTATATAAAAGCAATCCGGAACAAATAATTAATTGGCCCGAAAATTATAATTACGGCGTACCCCCCCCCCCCTAATTATCTTTCAGCTGTGTGGTCAGCTAACTCATGTTTTCAGCTTTTTGATTGATCAGAGGAAAAGCGAATGATGATCAGATTTTTATAGGAAAAAACACCACCAATTTCCAAAATAGATTGTAGCTTGGGACAAACAAAAAACGATGTACTTTATATAAAAAACGGGCCCAAATTTCAGTCCCAAATGGGACAAAAAGGGCCGTTTCAGTATCAGTCCTCGGCCCAGTCCCTACCCCCTACACCCTCTGCTCTTTAGAATAAACAAAAATAAATCCAAAAATAAAATGTTTTCTTTTTTTATTGTTGGCTCATAAAAAGGAGTTAGTTCTATTCATCTTCTCCGGAGAGCGGCGGGCGCCACTCATTCTCAACTACTTCTTCACGTTCTTCTTCTGCTGCTCTTTGAGTGACAATCAATGTTTGTCACGGCTGAAGATGAACGTAAAGAGTGATTTGAGGGCGGGGGGGGGCATCTCGTCTCGAGAGTCTCGAGACCCCGCCGACGAATGAGCAAGCCGGCGAGGGGGGAGGGGGGGGGGGGGGGGGGTAAAGTTTAGTGAAGAGACTGCCAGCCCCTCTCGCGCAACAACTCGTCGTCCTCCGCGCGCGCCCCACGAAGAGTGTCTGCTTGTTGAGCCTGTTCTTGTAGGCGGTCCGGGGACGGAGAGGTCGAGATATGAAATGATTGCGTGGAGAAAAGATTTTGGAGTGTTTACTTTTGGAAAAATTTCTAAAAACACAAATGATTTAATCGAAATGTTGCCTATGGCGCCTAGGGGGGTGGGCAAATACCTTAAGATGAAATGAAGGCGCTAGGATAAAATGCCACCGGTCAAAATGTCAACCAGCAAGCCAAAACGACAAAATGCCAACCAGCAGTTGTTGACTTTTTTAACCGTTTTAGGCCTGGTTGGCATTTTGATCGGTTGGCATTTCGTTCCGACACATTAAAGGAACATTTTCTGTGTGCATTTCGTCTTAAATAGGTCATATTGTGCGTGTGGATGAATGGGGACATGAAGACGACACATACACACATGAACACACAGAGTCAGCACAGCTAAAACTTCTGAAGGTGTACAACAAAGAGAAGAGAAGAAAAGAGGGGGAGGAGGAGGATGAAGAAAGAATGAATGAATGTATTGGAAGATGAAGACAAATAAAAGAGTTTGCGCAATTGGATTGAGCAATTGAGTGGGAGACAAATAAAGACCAATTGGGAAGGATGAAGACAAATGGAAGAAGATGAAATGGAAGAATGGATATGGTTTAGAAGAAGATGATGACAAAATGGAAGAAGATGAAATGGAAGAATGGATATGGTTTAGAAGAAGATGATGACAAAATGGAAGAAGATGAAATGGAAGAATGGAGATGGTTTGGAAGAGGATGATGACAAAATGAAGACCAATTGGAAAGGAAGAAGACAAAATGAAAAAAGATGAAATGGAAGAAGATGATGACAAAATGAAGACCAATTGGGAAGGATGAAGACAAAATGGAAGAAGATGAAATGGAAGAATGAAGATGGTTTGGAAGAGGATGATGACAAAATGAAGACCAATTGGGAAGGATGAAGACAAAATGGAAGAAGATGAAATGGAAGAAGATGATGACAAATAAAGACCAATTGGGAAGGATGAAGACAAAATGGAAGAAGATGATGACAAAATGAAGACCAATTGGGAAGGATGAAGACAAAATGGAAGAAGAGGATGAAAAAATGAAGACCAATTGGGAAGGATGAAGACAAAATGGAAGAAGATGATACAAAATGATGACCAATTGGGAAGGATGAAGACAAAATGGAAGAAGATGATGACAAAATGATGACCAATTGGGAAGGATGAAGACAAAATGGAAGAAGATGATGACAAAATGAAGACCAATTGGGAAGGATGAAGACAAAATGGAAGAAGAGGATGAAAAAATGAAGACCAATTGGGAAGGATGAAGACAAAATGGAAGAAGAGGATGAAAAAATGAAGACCAATTGGGAAGGATGAAGACAAAATGGAAGAAGATGATGACAAAATGAAGACCAATTGGGAAGGATGAAGACAAAATGGAAGAAGATGATGACAAAATGAAGACCAATTGGGAAGGATGAAGACAAAATGGAAGAAGATGATGACAAAATGAAGACCAATTGGGAAGGATGAAGACAAAATGGAAGAAGAGGATGAAAAAATGAAGACCAATTGGGAAGGATGAAGACAAAATGGAAGAAGAGGATGAAAAAATGAAGACCAATTGGGAAGGATGAAGACAAAATGGAAGAAGATGATGACAAAATGAAGACCAATTGGGAAGGATGAAGACAAAATGGAAGAAGATGATGACAAAATGAAGACCAATTGGGAAGGATGAAGACAAAATGGAAGAAGATGATGACAAAATGAAGACCAATTGGGAAGGATGAAGACAAAATGGAAGAAGAGGATGAAAAAATGAAGACCAATTGGGAAGGATGAAGACAAAATGGAAGAAGAGGATGAAAAAATGAAGACCAATTGGGAAGGATGAAGACAAAATGGAAGAAGATAAAATGGAAGAATGGGGATGGCTTGGAAGAGGATGAACGCGCCAACTTTTGGCGGTTACCGGACCCTACCAAATTTGGATCGCGCGCGACATGGCGAAATGCTGCTGTGCGTATAAATAAATGTGTGCAACAAACACTTCGCCAAAAACAGGTCGCCGACAGAATACGTCGGCAAACAGCGCTTGGGGCGTCAAAATAATTGAAGTTGTGTGTGCGCGCGCGCTGGGTAGAAAAGAGAGAGCGCCCGCCGCAGGGACATCCATCGATTTTCAGCGCCGACGGGCACATTTTGAGAAGTAAAATTGGGCGGATGACAAACATGCAGACAATCCAGTGGAATTGAAGACAATTGTATGAAAAAATTTCAATTTTTTAAAAATTTTGAATGCTTAAAATGTCAATTTGTGTACTATGCACGAAAAACTTTTGAAAAATTACTTTTAAATTACAAAACTGAAATCCTGGAGACTGGGATTTTTAGAGACCAAAACTCAGGCTTTTGAAACCGGTTTGACCGGGGAATTTTCCGGTCCCTCCCAACTCTAAAAGCTTAAAAAGAATAATTTATGTTGTCTCGGGTACCCACCCATACATTTGCCTAAGCCTAAAAGTGCCGAAATTTTGCTAAGGCACACATTAAAGAAATTCACCGAAAGGACTTTTTCGAATTTTGTCAAAATAAAGCACTAAAAATAGGGGTGGTTGGTTGGTTGGCGGTGATCAGAGTTGAAAAATTGCCCCAATTTCACTAAATTTTCAAACACACAAAATTTCTAGCGGGTGACCCTGAGAGCCAAATAATGCACATTCGTCGCAGCAAAAGTTCCCCCATTTAACCTCTTCTGAAATAACCGCCCCCGGCGGGGCTGAATCGATGGATCGATCATCCCTCAACCCCGCCTCCCCCCCCCCCCCCTCAACGGACCGGACCCGATCCGATCAGTGCTCCCACTCCTACAATATCCTCCTCCTCCTACTCTTCAAATCCATCTCGATAATCCCACCAGCCGACTCGCTCGTCTCAACTCCGTCCAGCCGCCCTCCCCCCCCCCCCTCGGCTCCTTCCCGAACCTAAGCACCTTTGGTCTCTCCAAATGTTGCGCGCAGAGTGAGTAATGTTGCTGAGACGGGTAAAAGAACTATTAAAAAATGAAATTTGTCTCAATCAGTCCCAATTTTGATAGAGGGAGATAGATAGAAACTGATCAAATCGGGCAATGCCGTGATAAAAGTGTATGGAACTGGAAACACACCGATCCGGATGAAGATCCCGATCAAAGCTCGACGAATGTATAGATAAAAATGTCTGGGTTCTTGTGAACAAATCACAAATTGAGTCTGGACGAGAGAATCCTGACAAATTTGGGACGGATGCTAAAATCGCGACAAATTGGAAATACTGCTCTGATCAATGAGAGTTGTTGTGTGTCAGGCAGGAATTTTAAATTATTTGTATAAGCTCTCCAATTCCAAGTAATAAACTCGACAAGCAATCCACTTGAAAATTAAGTTTTTGAAAAGCTCGCCTCTCGAATTCAATATTAATTGAAATTAAATTTTTCCCGTGCGTTTACAGTTTCCGCATCCAGATTCGAACTCACTTTTAATTGCCCGAGAATCTTTAAAATTTTTGATCGGTTGGGGGGAGGGGCGTCTTATGAAATACCTATCAATATTTCAATCAGAGAAAACAACATTATCTTTGACCACAAACGCCCTTTTGAAAGCACTTGAATGGTTTTTTCTGGAAAAAACAGAGCCGGAGACTTGTGCCAAAATCGACTTCCAATCCCAAGACAAAATTTCACTGTTTTTGTCCAACTTCAAAAATACTTAAAAAATGCACACCAACTCAAGTGCCAACTCCGTCTCTCCGTACAGCAGGGTTGCCATCTAAAATGTTTCAATAACAAACAATTGCTCCATGGATTTCGAAAATGCAAATATTTTTTTTTTTGCGAATTCTGCTTTAGTAGGGGGTGGGGGTCGGCGGTGCCGATAGGCGCCGAAGAGAAATTTTATAAAAATGAGCAAATATTGTTACATTTTGGACATTTTTAAAGTGAAAATTCAAAAAATAATGCAAAAAATGGTTGGAAATTAACAAATTTGGCCACCAGAAATCTCAAATAAAGGACAAAAAAGGACGTGTACCCCAAATAAAGTACAAATCTTTAAAAAGAGTACAAATGGCAATTCTGCCGTACAGGGAGGCGTAGAGTTGGAGGAGGTCAAATCAAACACAAAATGACGGGGGGGGGGGAAGCGGCACAAAATGGAGGAGGGAGGGGTAAAGAACCGCCGGCCGCCGGCGCACTTTTTGTGAAGAAAATTGAAGGGTGGAGGGGGGGGGGGAAATTCGTCGGTTTTCCGGTTGAAAAGGCGCTCCCAAAATGTAATTGTGAATAATTTGTAAACAGGCAAAAGAAAAGATACAAAATTTCGATTGAAAAAATCAAAAAGCAATTTTGTAAGCACTCTAGTGCCTTTGTGACTTTTTAGTGCCTATTTTGAAAGTTTCGACCATTTTTGTGCCTAAAAGTCCGCTCCCAAATAATCAAAAATTTGGGAACATTTTGCCACAAAAACATGCAAATTGAATTTAAAAAAAATTTTTTTTTGATAAATTCAAAAATTAAAATAAAATTCGCTTTGTTAACATTGTATTGTCAGGTGGCTGTGGTTGTCACAAAATTGTGCATTTTTGTCATACAATACATTTTATGGGGGATTATTTTTTTTGGAAAATTAAAAAATATATAAATATTTATGCGAAAAAGCCGAATGGTGTTGGAGCGGTTTTGCGACATTCTGTTCACATTACATACACCTTTTTGTAAGTAGCTTTTTGTTGCCTCTCTGCTTGTGGTCCATGTATGTGTGGAGCGGGAGGTGGATGGGGAGAGGGGGGAGGGGGGGGGGAAGGGGAGAGGGGGGGGGAAGGGGGGGAGGGGGGGGGGGAAGGGGAGAGGGGGGGGAAGGGGGGGAGGGGGGGGGGGAAGGGGAGAGGGGGGGGGGAAGGGGGGGAGAGGGGGGGAAGGGGGGGAGGGGGGGGGGGAAGGGGAGAGGGGGGGGGGGGGAAGGGGGGGAGGGGGGGGGGAGGGAGCAGGGACCCAAATTGAGGCGACCAAAGTGGAGGGGGGTGGGGGGGGGGGGGGGGAGGTTGAAGAATGTAGAAGCCCAACAGCTCCCCCCCCCCTTTCCGTCAAGAGGAGGATCATTCTAATGCTATATTGAGCCGCTTCTCAGTGGTGGAGTAGAGGAATCATCTTTTCCATATTTAACAAGAGATTAGCGCGCAGAAGTTCTTGTAGGTGTTAGCCGAGCTTGGGCAATGTGTATGGTACTGAATTCTTGCCCAGCAAGTGCCTCGTCATAATCAGAAATAAATAAATTGGCCTGATCGGAGGACTTAATGAGTTGATCAAATGATAAGCGTTTCTACATTGAATTGGCCTGATCAGAGGTCTGGACCGTTTCAGTTCCAAGTACTTGCTTCGTCACGGCCTGGCTGGCTTGGTAAACGATGATGAACACTGTGTCACATCAATCGCTTGAGCGATTCCCATCGCCCTCTCGGGGGTTGGTGGGGGGGGGGGGCTGAGTGGGGGAAAGGCGCCTTTTGCCGTTTGTTGTTCATCAAAGTTCAGTGTGGTCTCCCCGCCCGGCTGGCTGGAACCAGCAAGCGGAACGAACTCTTCTCACAACAACGAACTGATAGTCCGGACGGATGGACGGACACTGACCGTCCGTCCGTCCCATCAAAAGCCCCCCCCCCGTCTCCTCCAGCGCTCGCTGTAGGGAATAATCCCTCCGTCCACCGCGAAGAGCCCTCTCCACCTCTCTCAACATGAATATGTATATATATAAATACACTTTTCGAGCAGCAGAATGGAGAGTTGGGAGCACAAAATCCGGATGAAGAAGAGCACAAAATGCACTGAGTTGAGTGAGCGGCAATGGTTGGGAGGGGGGGATTCATTTTTGAGCGGCTTAGGGGCCCCGGGGAAATATCCGGATTCTGGGCAAAAGTCATAAAACTGGGTGGAATGGTTGGTTGTGGTGGGGGGTAAGGTAACAACAAATCAACCCTCCACAGCCCACCGGCCAAGGTCAGCGCTCAAACGCCAATAAAATATGCGGAATAGCAGCCAAACACTGATCAATGTGCGGTTTTGGAATTCGGAAAACATCGATCAATGTCCGATTTTGGAATTCGGGAAACATCGATCAATGTCCGATTTTGGAATTCGGGAAACATCGATCAATGTGCGGTTTTGGAATTCGGGAAACATCGATCAATGTCCGATTTTGGAATTCGGGAAACATCGATCAATGTCCGATTTTGGAATTCGGGAAACATCGATCAATGTCCGGTTTTGGAATTCGGGAAACATCGATCAATGTCCGGTTTTGGAATTCGGGAAACATCGATCAATGTCCGGTTTTGGAATTCGGGAAACATCGATCAATGTCCGGTTTTGGAATTCGGAAAACATCGATCAATGTCCGGTTTTGGAATTCGGAAAACATCGATCAATGTCCGGTTTTGGAATTCGGGAAACATCGATCAATGTCCGGTTTTGGAATTCGGAAAACATCGATCAATGTCCGGTTTTGGAATTCGGAAAACATCGATCAATGTCCGGTTTTGGAATTCGGGAAACATCGATCAATGTCCGGTTTTGGAATTCGGAAAACATCGATCAATGTCCGGTTTTGGAATTCGGAAAACATCGATCAATGTCCGGTTTTGGAATTCGGAAAACATCGATCAATGTCCGGTTTTGGAATTCGGGAAACATCGATCAATGTCCGGTTTTGGAATTCGGGAAACATCGATCAATGTCCGGTTTTGGAAACCGGCAGATGCGTCTTATCATCTGAGCTCAGCGGGGCTATGATTTTTGCGCGCGCGGATTGGAATTTTTAAAATACCTAAGTGGAAAACGCCTTTTAAATTTACGTTTTTTTTTGACAAATTTTTAATGAAATGGAAAACAGACTGATCAACAACAACCCAATTTTATACTTATCACCGGCTGTCAAAGGACGCGTCAAATGCTCAAAAAATTTGAAAAATGTTTTAAATATTACTGCTAATTAAGGTATTTAACCTTCAATTTTATACAACCTTTAGGCTGAAGATTTAATGATGGAAACTGAGCCGCCGAGGGCAGCAGGCGATTTTTGTTTATTACATTCATTCATGATCAGAAATGTTAGAGAATATTAAATAAAAATATGTTTTCAATTTTGACGTGTTTATGAACAAAACATTTTTAAAAACTCTTTTTTTCATTCAACAAATTACCATCTTTCAAAGCCTAAAAATCAATAATTTATTTGCCCACTGATTCATAATTGGCGCCATCTCCGATTGTAGCGGGGAGGGAGGACACAAATAAATAAATGTGTGTAAAATTATAAAAAATAAATAAGGAAAAACGGAAATCTCACACAAAATTGGAGGACCTTCGAAAATGGAAAAAAAATTGGTAGACTTTGGCCCCCAACCAAAAAAATCTCATTTTTTTTTCTTTTTTTAATTGCGCGAATTTTCAGTTTTGGGAGGACGGACGACAAATGATGGAACGAAATTCTGCTTGGTGGTGTTTGTGATCATGTGAAAATCAGCAGCAACGACAGCGGCAGATTGGCCGAGGGGGTGAAAGGTTTTGTTGAGCGAAAAAAATGTAATTGGATGGCGTCGAGGGCCACGACGACGACGAGTAATTGAGTGATTTGATTTTGAAGTGGGACACGGGGGAGGGGGTTAAATCTCGACAAAATTTGTTCTCGAGAATTCGACGAACTCCGGCCTCCCCCAAACAACCAACCAATTGGAGATGATGAGGGGGGGGGGGCTGATGGAGAGGGCAACGATGATCAGTGATTGCAGCACATCACAAATTCGGGGAGGGGGGGGGCATCCGCAAAATTTGGTGAGAAAATTGGGGGGGGGGGAACAAACACAACGCGCGAAACGCTGCTGATCAGAGCTGTAATTAATACTTTTGAGCACAAATCGCCATGCGATCATATGACATAATCATATGTGCGGAGGATCGAACGAAGTGCGATTATAAAGATTGAAATTTGCAACGTTTTTTCCCTTTTTGTTGAAATTTGTATTGGCAAGATTAAGAAATTGGAAAAGGGTCCAAAAATTTATGTGAAAAAGATGTTTATTATAGCGTCTTTTTAAATAGATTTGATCCCAAAAAGATGATCAGAGAGCGTCAGATCACACAGATTAGGACCAGGATCAGAGATTGGTTCAAAAGCACTGACACAACTGAAAATAGAGAGGGGTCACGAGATCCTTAACATAAAACTTCCCCGAAAAGCATTTTCCAAAATTACCTAGCTCAGGACTACCGGACCCGGACGCTAATGATGATGACGACACACCAATGTGTTGTGAAGTGAAAATCAACGCTGATCAGCGTATTTTGACCCTCTGATCACATAGCTATAAACTGATTAGCGCACCAATTGAGAGGGAATCTATCTAACGTAAACAATTTGATTGTATCCTTTCCCGATGGAAACGGAGCTGGCTATTCCAGTTTGCGAAATGTGAACTGATCACAATGAATCTGATTACGAATTGATCAGATCATGCCGCTGTAAAAGGTCGGATCCTAATCTAAGCAGATCTGTACCAACCAATCGCCCATGGAAAGAGCTAGAAAGGTCATGGCGCTTTGGTCACATGATCACCACCACCAGCCGATGAGAAGATTGATCAAATCGGACTAATCCGATCACCCAAAAAGCTGATCATTCCCGGACTTCTCTCTTAGAATGAATGTGTAAACACAAAAAAAATGTCCGCCCTTTTCTCGTCCATCACATCGCGGCGCTCCAAGCGCCCCCTCCCCCACATAATCTCCATATATCGTTTTGTATATAAAGTAAATAACATTTTGTGGGTAAACAAAACAACGCGCTCCCCCCAAATCACCACCAACCAGCAGAAGAGCATCATCAATCATCATTACTCTTTCTTTTCTACGCTCAAGTGGATGTGATGATTGAATGGGTTGGTTGGTCGGTTGGTTAGTAGTTTTTGGATGAAAAAAAAAGAGAATAAAATTTTCAGGTAGAGTGGGGGGGGGGGGGGAGTTGGTTGTTCCTTTTGAATGAGTGCGCAAATACCATCATCATCATCATTCAATTCAAATCTTCAAAGATTTGTGCACGGATGTGATTAAGGTTGGATGATGTGACGATGACAATGTTGTGTGCTGCGGAAAATAATGATTGGTGATGATTGGGGGGGCTGCAATTTATATTGAAGAATAGGGTCTGCTTCACATTAGACGTTAAGAGAAGTTGACCAATTAAGGATTCAGAAAATTAGTGCACTAAATGTGACACTTTTTAACGGTGCAAACATTTTGCAGAGTATTGTATGATCCCATATCCGGCTTGATCGTGATCGGGCCGTCGTATGATCCTACTCATTAATCCCCTCCTATATATAGATCATGGAAATCAGGAATTGATTTCAACACATTTAGTGATTGATGGGGTCCTGATCCGGCTTTTAAGTCGTGAGCTTTCAAATTTGCCTTTTGTGTTTATTCATTTTAGAAAGCCCTCGTAAAAGTGAATTTTGTGCGCATTTTGTAAAAGTTTTAAGAGCACCCTAAAAAAACAGGATAAATCGGCGGACGGAATCAGCGGCTGTGTGGGGGTGGCTTAAGCTGAATTGCGGTTGGATTTGGGTTGGTTGGAGGTCGTCGTCAAAATTGTTGGTGGTTTTAATGGGAGCGGACGACGACAATTCTTGGTTGGGGGGGGGGTCCGAAGAAAATTGGCGGGTTGTTGGAGAATGAGGGGGGGGCTGATGAGAGTTTTCCGGCGGCGAGGAAAGAGTGTTTTTGATTGGTGCGCGCGCTGGAGGGGTCTTTTGGGGCTTTGGGGGCTTTCGAAAGCAACAAAAATTGGGTCACCAAATGGAATTGAAAAGCCTCCGCTCTCTCCAGGGGGGGGCAACTTTCGTTCCGCCAGCCACCCTCAGCCGACGGATTGGCTCCCTCCATCAGTTCTCTTCTCAACAAGCATTGAAATGATTTTTGAAAACGTAAAGGAAAAAAATATTTAAAACCAAAATTTAAAATTATTTTTGGGCCTTTTTAGCCACAACTTTTGTGGGCTTTATTCAATCGATTAGCTTCTGTGGGGGAAAAATTCGATTTTTAGGGGCGCATTTTCCATTTTTACAGCATTTTTGTTAAGCAATTTTCAAAACCAAAAGTTGTTTTTAAGAATTCTTTTTTTTCTATTAAAAAAAGTCTGAAAACTATTCAAAAAATTGCTTTTATTTTGAGAGGAAAAAATCCATGACCTTTCGTCAATGGACTCTTCGTCAACGACATTTCGTCAATAAGAAAGAAAAGTCTCACAAAACAAAATATTTTTAGGGGTATCGAGGTCGTTGATCACGAATATGACAAAGATTCATCATGTGACATCATCTGATTATGATTTCAACATCTATGATTTTTTACAATTTTAAAAATGCAACAAAGGCCTCAAAGTCATTCAAAAAACGGCAAGTATAATGATCGAATCGTGCTTTTCGGATGATTTTGAGCGTGATTTTGAATTGATTTCTGAAAAAAATTTGAATTTCGAAAAACTTTCGAATAGTCCGGAGTTCGAAATTGATCGAAATGTAGGTCAGAAATCAGCTTCTACGCCTCGAATACCCCTATTGAAAAATTGTTGTTGACTTAAATTTAATTAAATTTATTTTTTTTAAATTCTTTCTTATTAACGATTTGACGAATAGTCCATTGACGAAAAGTCCATTGACGAAAAGTCCATTGACAAAAAGTCCATTGACGAATAGTCCGTTGACGAAAAGGCCAGGACGAAAAATGGTGCCACCGGAAAATTGGGGGGGGGGAATTCCCTCCCCCCTTGTTACGTCCTTGGTCGTAACACAATCAATGTCAATAAAACTCATTATTTTTCAAATGTTCAAGATATGTACAATAATTGATTGCATTGGCATTCGTTTATTTACAAATATAGATCATTTTGGGTTCTTCGTCCGTGCCAACTAATTTCGAAGCGCATTTATCCGCACACTTTGGCATGCGAACAGTAGAAGCCTGGGAGATAAACGCCAGAGTTGCCTCCCCAACCTGTAAAATGTGGGTAAAGTAAAATTCGAATTTTCAATAAAAGCAGTTTTTGAGTTAAAATTTTTTGAAATAAATTTTGACATTCTCTTGAATTTGTTGATTAAAAGCAGTGAGTGTATTTCCTAAGGTCGGATTCCGATATTTGCCGATGGGATTTTTCCGAAAACAGTCTGAAATGGAAACAACAAAAAAACCGGCGGAGAATCCGTTGATCCGGTCCGCGATTCCAGAGGCTGATTGAAATTATTACTTATACAAAAAGTTCTGTCAAACATTTCCAAACAAATAAAAGAGAATTTATTTATCACCAAATGTTTAAAATTAAAAAATAAATATTTAAATTATAATTACAATAAAATCTTCGAAAAAAAAAGTTAAGAAAAAAAACTGACCCCATCCTCCGAATAATTGTGCATCTGCAAAACTGATAATGGCAAACAGCAGAAGAAGTGACAAAAAGACAAACATTTGAATTGGAGACATTTTTTGTTGTTAATTCTATTAAAAATATTAGGTTCAAAGCCACCCGATTTGAATGCTTCGAGTCCCGGTTTATCCCCTTCCCCCGGTAGCCTAAAAAAATAAATACGGGTTTTGTAAAAATGCCGTCGGCATTCCGGTCCTGGCCGGGGCGGCATTATTTCTAAAGAATCTAAAAAATTTTTGACTTTTGACTCTAAAAAAAGTTCACGGATTTCGAGGGATGTCAGGGGTCTGGGAGCATAGCATCCCCTCCTAGTTCAGATTGAACATTTTTAAATTATTAAAATCTTTTTTTTTAAATATGCAAAAAAAAGAGAGTTGCATTCTCGTTTAATTAAAGACAAATTATTTTAAAATATAAAATAAATTTTATATAAATTTGTTCTTTTTCAGCGGTTTAAATACGCTCATTCCACTGGAATAAATGCTTAAAAATGACCATGAACCAATTTGAGAAGAAGACAATTGGGCTAACCGATTGCTTTTTCGGGAAGATGGCATTGAGACCGATCGCTTTTTTCGGGAGGATGGCATTGAGATCGATCGCTTTTTTCGGGAGGATGGCATTGACACCGATCGTTTTTTTCGGGAGGATGGCATTGAGACCGATCGCTTTTTTCGGGAAGATGGCATTGAGACCGATCGCTTTTTTCGGGAAGATGGCATTGAGACCGATCGCTTTTTTCGGGAAGATGGCATTGAGACCGATCGCTTTTTTCGGGAAGATGGCATTGAGACCGATCGCTTTTTTCGGGAAGATGGCATTGAGACCGATCGCTTTTTTCGGGAAGATGCTGCTGTTCAGTGAAGATAATCCCAAAAATAGGGAATGCCTGTTCCAATTTTGGCTGCATTTTTGGGCTTCGAGCTTTATTTATGATAATGTTAAGTCTGAGTTTCCAAACGGTTCCCAAGGAACAATGCCAAAACAGTACTTTTATTGAAGCATTAATATTGTGACTTCAATTAGGGTTCGGATTTATATGTTTTTTGAGAATAGGTTATCAAAGGCACCCCTAAAAATTGATAATTTCCAAAAAATAAAAAAATAATTTATTTGCAATTGTGCGAGGGAAACTTATAAAGATTGACGAATTTTTACATAAATTGACCGGATTTGTTCAGTTTTCAGCACAGAACATACAAATCCGAGCCCTGTTTCGATTTTTATGGGTGCATTTTCCGTCAGTTTTCGCCATATTAATCAAATTAACATCAATTAAAATAATCCTTTTAATACATTTAAAATGAATGAATTTTCAATTTTGGCATGTCAGCAACTTTTCTTTTCAATGTAATAGTTTTTAGCATTCTTTGTGTCGGTTTGCTTGCTTTTTGGAAGACGCATGGAAACGCCGAATGGAACTCCCGTCGATATTCCGAGCTAAAAAGTGTTTACATAAATTATTAATTAAACTTTTCAATTCAAATTTAGAAGTTGATTTACATAATAAGGTCATTGAATTTGTTTTTATTACCTCGTAAAGTACAGAATTGGGCCATTCGACGCCGCACTGATGTTCAATGGAATTGCGGTGATCACTTGCCAAAACCAGGCGGTGACCGGCCAAGTAATTGCGGGGCGCAAAAGCACCACGTAGCCGGTGTTGAGGATATAGCCGCCCATGTTCAGGGCGATGATCGCAAAAAGACAACGCAAAATTCGTCGATTGGTCGCCGATTGGGGGGCAATGGAAGAGGCTGTTAATGGACAACGATTAAACAGACAAATTATTTTGGACACCGGTTTTCATTCTGACGGCAATTCCGACAATCGCATAAACGGCGCTCGTCACCAGGTTAATGTACAAAGTTGTCAAAGCAAAGAAATTCCCTGACGGACCCTAAAAATGGCATTTTTAATTATTTTATTTAATTAATTGCTTTTTCGACCTGCACAATGTCCACAATGCATCCGGTGATCATCACGCCAGCGAGCAATTGCGCAGTTAAAAACAACGTGTAAATTAACATGGCACAAAATATCGCGCAAATAATTGTTATCGTCCCCAAATAAAGTCGTTTATCGATTTTTGAATGCCTTAATATTTTCTCAATTTAAAATTAATTTAAAAATGTTTTAAATGGATTGTTTCTTTCCATTACATTTCTGCCGCAACGACACAAAACAGTCGGTCAATGCCGGTGAAAAACATTGAAATGGCAATGCCACCTGAACTCAGCTTAATTTGTGCCGATTCTTTGACTTTCAGTGAATTATTCAAAATGATTTTGATTAAAGATTAAGCTTTGGCACTTTCACCCACCCATGCCGAACACGGAAAGTGACGTAATCGTTGCCGCCATTCGGTACTCAATGAAATTCTGTCCCGAAATAGCGATGAACACAAACAGAAAATGGCCATGTTGGTGAAGCAGTTCAAAAAAGGAGCAAAGCGCCAGCAGATAATTGGCAGTGCCATTCAAAGCCCCAAAAGGAATTGTTTAATATAGAAAAAGCAAAATAATCCCCCAACAAATTAAATGATTTAAATACGGTAGGCAAATTTTCATAAAAAGTCCCTTCAAAAATAATGAAAAATGCAAACTTTGCACGAATTGTCACAAAAATAACGCAAAAATTGAAAGTCATTCCGAAAACGGCGATTATTCCAATGGAGAGAGCGCAACCGACGAGGGCCCAGCTGGGACGTGCGTCTTTGAACTCCGCATAAAGCTTAAATTATTCGAAAAGTCTTTCGACACATCGTCCTAATTCTTGATCAGTTGAATCACAACTTTCGATCGGCAAAATGTTAAATTTCAAATGTCTAAAAAGAAAAGTTCAACCAACCAAAATTGGCTTAACACTCACCGAATTGTTGTTGAGGTCGACGGACATTGTTCCAATTATCGAAGGGACACAATTTTTCAGAATAATTTTCTCAATTACCGTATATACTGTTTTAATTCCACCGGCGACATTAAAAATTTTTTTCCTGAAAAGTCCCGGTTGGTCCCGGAACCGGTCCCGGTTGAAAATCTTGGTCCCCGTCCCGACCACGGTTTTTCTGGTCCCGGTAAGTCCCGGTCCCGATTTTTCCCAAAAGTCCCAGTCCCGTGCCACCCTAGTTTATACATTTTCCCTGTTACATCTCGTCAAATTTTACCCAGTGGAAGAGAAATTATAAATTTAAATTCCTACAAATTGGGGTCGACATTATTACAGGGGGCGACATTAATTTCCAACCCCCTCAGAAAGGGCGACATTATTACAGGGGGCGACATTAATTTCCAACCCCCTCAGAAAGGGCGACATTATTACAGGGGGCGACATTAATTTCCAACCCCCTCAGAAAGGGCGACATTATTACAGGGGGCGACATTAATTTCCAACCCCCTCAGAAAGGGCGACATTATTACAGGGGGTGGAATTAAAACAGTATATACGGTACTTAAATAAATTTCTCAATGAGTAGCGAACGAATGGTTTTAACGGCTTCTTCTTTCCCCAAACCTTCCCATGTTTTGGGTGCTGGACGAATGGCACATTGGAGGCGGCGGCCTGACTGGCTTGGGATGCCGCGGCAGGCACCGTCCGCCCACTTTTTGACTTTCTCATAAATCCAATTTTTTTTCAAAAAAAAGTGTGAGAAAGATTTTCGTGAGCCCAAAACATATTCTTTTATACTTTTTCAACTAAGCAGAATTGAAAACTGACAAATGAGTTGCATTATTTACATCGTCCCCCTGACATTTGAAAACAAAATGGAACTGATCAATGCTCGGAAAGCTGACGTCCATGCGAAATATTGCCATTTTGATGCTGAAAAACATTTTTAGATGGGAATTTGATGTGAAAGTTAAGTTAATTAATTGAAAGTGTGGGAAATTCCGATACTTTTTTTCTTAATTAAAATAGAATTTGTGCATAATTATGCAAAAATTTGTTCCAATTAACCGATTCAGATAACCTAACAACTATTCGGAAACTCTCGTAGAGTTGAAGGTATCCTTAAGCGAAAGCTTTGAAATTGGACAATACCAAAAAAGTTATGACAAAAACTAAAAAATCCCGGCTTTTATGTGAAAGTGGCTCAATAAAAAGTTGTAATTATAATAGGTTTTCAAAACGATTAAGAATTTTGAAGTGTTGCGTCATTTCATTTTTTTTTGCGATTTTGTTGGAATTTTGGTCAAAAATGGAACTAAGCAATTATAATGGGAAAGCTGACGTCCATGCGAAATATTGGCATTTTGATGCTGAAAAACATTTTTAGATGGGAATTTTATGTGAAAGTTAAGTTAATTGAAAGTGTGGGAAATTCCGATACTTTTTTTAAATTAAAACACAATTTGATGCAAAAATTTCTTCCAAAATGTTTGGATTCCGAATTCCTAAAATTCATAAATTTCAGTTTCTATAATGCTAAAAAAATTTCTGTTTATATTGATATTTTGTAATTTTGAGGCAAGAGCATTAAAATCGGCTCTATGAAAAAAATATTTCTTGTTTTTTTTGAATAATAATTTATGTGACAATTTTGGAGCATATACTAATAATAAATAATTAGTCTGAGTTTAAATGTACATATTGTGAGAAGTGAAATAACCAGAGAAAACGCCAAATGTAAGTGAATTAATGCGGAAGTCAAATTTTGCTCCAAATTAATACCTATGTGTCGGATAATCAGCACTTTAATATCTATCAATTAAAATATGGATAACAATTATTAGGGCGTGTCATTCCCATTAAAAAAGGGGCTAATTCAGTTCAATTTGAGCATATTCTTTATAGGCTTATCGTTAACGGAGTGCGTTAAACGAGCCCCGGGGGGGTCCAGCAATTTTAAAATGTCGAGCTACAGTTTAAAAGGGCGCCGCGGAAGCTAAAAGTTTATGGGATTTTAGGCCAATTTACATAACAAAACTTATCAATGTTTCCAAAAATTTTCTCAGCGGCCGGGCCCCTCCCATTCTTAAAAATAGATTCTTTTCAAAAGGCGAGCGCAAAAAAATGCAAATTGGTTGAAATCTCTTAACAATAAAGACTAAATTTTAGTTTTCTTGGCGGCCCTTGATATGAATTTAAATTTTTACAGTTATTGGTAACAGATTTAAGATTTAAATTAAAGCTTTTTACAGTTATTGGTGACAAAAAATTATTCAAAAGAACCAAAAAATTTCGGTCGTTCGGTCGGACCGAAGATTTCCGAAGAACCGCCAACCCTGACTAATGGCCACTAAATTCATTTTGAAAGAGCGAGCGAAAATTGAGCAAAATATCTTTTTTCTGTTTCCCATGGCACTTTCTGATTTCCCATGGCATTTTCTGTTTCAATAATAAAATAAAGAAACTTTTTGATTTTAAACGAAATTCCCGCGGGGATGGGAAAAATTTTGAAAATTATAAAACGGGGGATATTTATGACAAAAAAATGATGTTTTGGTTAAAAATGCTTTTGCCAAACTCGTTTATAAAATGAACGAAACATTTGTAAAATGCGGGCTCCGAAACATCTTTTCTGCACATTTTCACTAGCACCAGCAGATCAGTCCATTCCATCGGTCCGATCAGATCAAAAGCACCGTTCAGCGACCTCATCATTGATAAAGAAGGCCACCTCCGCCCGCCTGCAAAATTGTGCCACTGGAGAACGAATCGGTGAAGCTGAATTGTCGTTTGTGACGAATGGACGACAGGGCAGAGACAATATTGGCATTGGAGGACAAAAGGACGAGGAGCAAAAGGAGGGGGAGGACAATTGGCAGTGACAAAAGGGAACGACGGAGGGGCGCGGGCATTGTCGAATTTAGTCGGTCGGAGGAGTGAATAAATGAACAATTATTTAATTTGTGACGCGTTTTGCCCATTCTTCGGAACCTTTTAAAGTCATTTCTTTTCCCATTTTTGTGATTCGTTTAGCGTAACACAAAAACTGTCAAAGATTCTCTCCTCTCCTTGACACTTTCAATCGCTTCGATCGCCTCCATTTGTCAAATAAACAAATATTAACCATCCAAAATAAATGTTGATCACTTTTAAAGTTGTGCTGAAGCGATTAGAAATGAATGTGTGGTGAAAAAACTGTTTATTAAAGTTAACGAGCGAGCGATTCATCCAAGGCCATTTGCACATGAAGATTCAGAGATCCCTCTCCGATCGGAGATCAATCAACAAAATGATCGGTGATCGAAAGTTGGCGATGGGAGGGGGGGGGGGGGAGGGCAAAGTAAATTGGGGGGTTATTGAATGTTCAAATTGCTGCAAACAAAGTTAGGCGTATTCAGATTTCGGCACAATACAATAAGTTCGTTATCAAAACGTCCCGCCTAGGGATGTAACCGGACGCCAAAAAGTCCGGTAACCGGGATTCCGGAATTTTTCTGCGTTTTTGGACCTTTTTCTTATGAATTTTTATCAAAAATTCAAGTTTCTTGGCGGCGCCTATCGCCAGTGCCGATCCAGCCTCCAAACTGATCCAGAAACTATGAAAATCCTGCCAATTTTTGTAAATTTCCGGATTTTTTGTCTTGGAAATTTTTTTGGAAATGAAAAAAGCGATTTGTGGAGGCATTTTTTGATTTATTAACATTTTTCTTAAGAAATTTTTTGAAAAAATTCCGAAGACACAAAAACTCCAAAATAGGCATCGAACGAAATATATATCAATCGACTTCTCTCGGTCTGCAATGTAAGAATCCGAAAATTTTTTTGTTGGGCAACCATTCCCTAAAGAGTTACAGACCCGGGACTGAAGTGTCTTTTAACTGGGGACTCAGTTGTCCACTGATTAAAACATGGGAAAAATCACTCATATAGGCTTTCAAAATTAGGAATTAGTTGATAGAAAATCAAAATTGGGAATGTAAAGCGGTTTTGAACCGGTTTAAAATTTTAAAAATGAAGGAAAAACGAGAAGATCATAAAAAACGACTTTTAAGTAACAAAAGTCGGATTTAAGAATGAAAGGCCGCTGGCACCCCGCCAACAGCGAGCATGCGGAGCAGCGAGACGGAGGGCGGAGGAAGAAGTCTGACGAGCGCCACTGGGGGGCGAGCGCGCGGGGACCCGTGGAGCGGGCGCGCGCGCGGACTTCTTCCGGAGCCCCGAGAGTCTCGCCCCACCTACTGGCCGCCGTAGTCGAGTGTGCGGTCCTTTGGCTGCTATTTTCCACCTTACTGCTCGAACTTTTCTCCCTTCGGGCTTTGAATTACTTAAAAGTCGTTTTTTCCTTAATTTTCAAAATTAAACCGGTTCAAAAACGGATTTAAATTCCCAATTTTTATTTTCCATCGACAAATTCGTAATTTTGAAAGCCTATATGAGTGATTTTTCCCATTTTTTAATCAGTGGACAACTGAGTCCCCAGTCAAAAGACACTTCATTCCCGAGTCTGGAAACCTTCAGGGAATGGTTGTCCAACAAATTTTTTCGGATTATTACATTGCAGACCGAGAGGAGTCGATTGATATATATTTCGTTCGATTTTGAGTGTGGGCCCTATGATACATATTTTCCTGGGAGGCCAGCTCCAGGGGTGCGTCGAAAGAAAAATTTTATCGAAATCGAAATTGACTTCGAAATCGAAATTTTTTTATTTCAATTTTCATAAGAAAACCGAAAGAAAAACCTCGAAATTATCGCAATCGAAACGAAAGAGACTTTTCGAAGTGGAACAAAAATAACCCTTTTTTTAAAAAAATTTTTTGCTCTTATGAAATGACTTTTTCACGTTTTATTTCAATGGACTTTTTGGCATTAAGCTTGTGAGGGGTGGGGGTCGGCGATGCCGGTAGGCGCCGCCGAGAAAATTTGGAAATTTTAACTTAATTTGTTAAGAGATTTGCACCCGTAAATTTTAGAAATAAGCATGGGAATGTGAGAGCTCCGACCGCCGGGAAAATTTTCACAAAATCGCCAATTTTTGGTTACGAAATAAAGCAAAACTTCATTTTTTGTGCGCATTTTAATAAAAAAAATTGAAATTTTATTAAAATGCTCCTTTAATTTGTTAGAAAATTGGCCATTTATCCAAATTTTTTAAAATCAGGAAACCCTTAAAAATTAAGAAAACTGACAAATCAGGAAGGATAGATGGTCACCCTGCTTCTTGACCACATTCTATTTTTCAAAGAAATTGAAATAAAATATAAATTTTTGTGAATTGCTTAACCCGAAAAAGATGGGCCAAGCCCAAACGAAAAATTTCTTGAAATCCATCCTTAAAGTCAAAAATGAGCTGCAAACAACTGCGCCATCGACCTCGCAAACCAAGAAAGTTGCACCCGAATTTGTAGTCCCCGCGATGAACGTACCAAATCTTTATTTCCGTCAAAGGCGGTGAACGCAAAAAGTCGACAAAACATATTCAATTCTTCAAATATTCTAACGACGCTGACTTATAGCAAATATTTGCTTATGATAAAAACCCCAATATTAGACAGTCGTCGAAAGTTGCATTTATAAATGTCTACTGAACTAATGAAACAACCCAGCGCATATTTTGAATCTTATGAGTTTTATGAAATTAAATTTTAAATTTCAACAAAATATCCATTTTTGCGCGATTTTCACAGCAATTCGGTCGATGTGCAAATGTAATTAATAAAATTCAGTTTGCTCAGAGAGACAAATCGAATGGACTAAGAAACAAGTTACTCATACATTTTAATTATTTCTAATCACAAGTTCGATGACATCACTTCATTTTCTTTCTCGGAAGCCCGCCGAAGGATTGTTTAAAAGACAGGCAAAACTGCGATTGACAGAGCCCTCCCCCGCTTTAAAGGAACAAAGGCAAGCAACCAAACAAATGATTGACTAATTGCTTTGCCATTAGCAGCTGAGCTTCTCTCTAAGCTCAGGTTTAGGCTTTCTTAGGTCTAGTGCTAAGCCTAAGCCTGAGCTTAGGCCTAAGCTTAAGCCTAAGCTAGGGAGATGTCATGACACAGCTGTGCCTCGGTCATTTTTTCTCTGATAAAAAATTTTTCTTAATCTTAGCTTCAGTACGTGACTGAATCGCTCATATTGGGTGGCTTCGGACCGGTAGCCGTTTTCTATCCTTCTGGGGACGCTTTTATCAAACCAAACACTGAAATAAACTAAAATTGAATGATACCAATGGGTCTTAAGCTAAAACTGATTCGTAATGTGATAGCAAATTGACATTATTTTAATTATTAGGGTGGTAAATTAAGATATTAAATTTGTTTTATTACATTTATTAATTAGTTCTCCAATTATGGGAACGCAATTTCACATTGTCAACTTTTTATTGCTGTTGTTGTTGTTGGACTCGGCTGACAGTTCAAAGTTTGAACCGAATTGCGACAAGGAAAAGGATGCTACGATAAGGTGCAAATGCTTATTAAAATACAAAACCAAGAAATCGTCGAGATCTATCTGAGCTTTATCGGGCGGCAGCGTAGCTCAGTCGGGAGAGCACCCAACCGGACATTGGAAGACTCCGGATCGTTCCCGGGCGTTGTTTGCCTTTTTCCCCGGGAAAAGGGTATTAGCCAGAGGCGAGGAGAAAATCGAGAGGATTTCTTGGCAACGGGCCCAACACGTTCACTATAATATTATTTTACTGAACTAGTGACCACCCCCCCCCCTCAATTAGTGACCCCCCCCCCCCCCCTCATGACTCCCCCCACCTCTCAATTAGTGACCCTCCTCCCCCTCAATTAGTGACTCCCCTATATCCAGACTGCACAATTGGGGCGGCAACTTTCTGTTTTGCACCCAAAACATCCAATACCCGCGGACCACCGCAGAAGTGCAACAAATCGTGCGGAGAGCCAAAAAGTTGCGCGTTTTGGGCAGTCGCCACAGTTACAACCAAATTGCCGACAGCTGCGACACGATTTTGTCAAGCATCGGAATGAATTCGGTCATTGCGCTTAATGCGACGGCCGCCACCGTAACGGTACAACCGGGCATAACTTACGCCGATTTGGCACCGACTCTTTGTAAGTTTGAATTCAAATATTTGGAAAAATATTTGGAATATTTGTAAAAATAGGAAATCAAATATTTGGTCCAAATATTTGTTTGGTCAAATTTTCGAAAAACCAAATATTACCAAATACCAAATAATGACCAAATATTTGTTTGGTCTGGTTTTCCGGTCTCTAGTCCGAACGTCGAAAGGGTTTTGAATGTCGAATGTTTTATATCTTTGTACTGAACTAATTAGGTGGAAAATTATACCACATGAAAGTCTTGATGAATAGAATTTATTTCTTAATAATCTAATTGATTGGACAAAAACAAAAAAGTAATGTTATGGCCAAGAAAACCTCCAAAAAAGAGCATTTTTTAAGTTTTTCGAAAGTTATTAACGACATTTGGACCGGAAGTGGGAAAAAAGCGGTAGCGACAATTTTACTGAACAGATGCCAACAATTTTGCACTTGCGAATTTGGCCGCACTTGCCGAAGTAACTGTTGCCGGTGCCACCCAAACATGTAGCCACGGCAGCGGTCTTTCCAACGCGAACCTCGCCACCCACGTCCGTTCCTTACGAATTGTGTTGGCCAATGGCACTCTGGCAACCTTTGGCCCGAACAGTCCCGAATTGAAGGCTCTCGCTTGCGGGTTGGGAGCGTTCGGCGTCATCACCGAACTTGAGCTGAACTTGGTGCCCAGCTTCGACACAATCAGCTACAATTTCATCGAGTAGGTCCAAAAAACAACAAATGATTCCTAAAACAATTCAAACATTTTGGCAATTCAATAATTATTCAGATATTATTCTTATTTATTAGGTAAATTTGTTTAGTATGCCAACGCAAAATCTTTATGAGCACTTTGGCGAGATTCATAATTTGGGCTACACCGTTGCAATGACGACGACTATGGCCAACACCAGCGCATGGAAACAAGTGACGTAAGTGTTTAGGGAAAGAAAATGTTGAAAAATATCGCGTCGAAATTTTAACACAATCAAAAAAATTTGCCAAATTTTTTTTAAAATAATGTTTAAAATCGTTGTTGTTTTTAGCATCACAGTTGTGGCAAACTCCTCCCAAGATCGGCAAATTGGCAACATGATCAGTTTGTTCGGAGCATGCCGTTCATTTGCACCGAGTCCTCCTTTAACGTATGTTCGTTCATCTTTATGACTTTCGGCATTCCACGACCCCCACGGGGATTTTCTTGTTATTGTTAACAAAAGTAAAATATTTAGCACTGAAGTGAACAAAGTGCAGCCCTGGTATTATGGTTTGTTGACTTACCGACTTGGCTTATCAGGCAATGACGGAAGTGGAACTCAAAGCGAATTTTTTGTGCCTTTTAAAAACGGTGTGCCGACGCTTAAGGCTGTAAGCAATTTATTTCTGATTAAAAATAAAAATTATTAAGCTCATTTGTATTAAATAAAAATTTGTTAATTTATTTCAGCTTTTTGAACTTTCCCAACAAATCCAACCACTGATTTCGTCATTAGTGATCCGAACAGTAAAAGGAGACGATCTTTGGATGTCCATGAACAACGGCAACAAACCAATGGTGGCCATCCACTTCAATTGGCTGGACAATAAGGCCAGAGCCGTGAATCCCGTACTTTCGCAGGTGGAGCAGGTGAGAGAAAAGGGAGAGAGAGTTTAGGACGGGCCGGGACAGAGTCTGACCTGCTGATCTGATCAGTTGGGATTTGAGGGATCGTCCCTGATAAATGACAATACGACTAATCAATTTAATCTTCTGTTTATACCTAACTGATGAGTTGAGACTTTGACACAAAAGGTGTTGGCCAAATTCGGAGCACGTCCGCACTGGGGGAAGCATTTTACAATGGACCCGAGACAGTTTCTGAAGAGAAGTTACCCACGTCTGGACGACTTCAGGTGCAATGTTTTCTTTAAAAATTCATTTAATCTTTTCGAGTTGTGTTAAAATATAAAAGTTGTAATTACTTTTTATTATAAAAACAAAAATAGAATTTAGAAAGTTGGCTGAAAAGTTGGATCCAAAACGGAAGTTCGGGAACAAATTTTTAGATGATAATGTTTTCGTTTGATGTTATCTAATCAATTTAATCAACGAAAATGGAAATGTAACTGTTGGAATTTGGATAAAAATTTGCATATTTTGGCTTCACCGACTTTTTGGTAGACAACGTTAAAGATCATTTATTATAGCCGGCATTTAATTCACAAACCCTCATTTAAATTTATTCTTCATTCAGAATTATTTTTACATTTGGAAAAATTAGCCAACTAAAAACAATTTTTAAAGTAAGTGGACAGCCTGACGGAGCAAATTTATCGACAAAATTTTGAGAAAATAAAATATAAATAATTTAAATTTTCATTTAGCCATAAGCAAGTTCTATGCTATTAGAGCCAAAAATAACATTTAACAAAGTCCGGATGAAAATGTGCTGGTTTGTACCCACTGCAACCCTGAACTTAAAGCCTGAACAATTGAAAATCCAACCAAAAGCCAAATAGCAGAAAAGCAGAAAAGAGGCGAAAAATATGCCTTAAAACAGTCTTAAATATTTTCAAATAAATAATAAAAACCGAAGCCCCGCGAGCGACATGCCTTCCACGTGATGGACGATGTGCGAGTCGACCTGCC
The DNA here is from genome assembly GCA_018350325.1 of Globodera rostochiensis. Classification (NCBI taxonomy): domain Eukaryota; kingdom Metazoa; phylum Nematoda; class Chromadorea; order Rhabditida; family Heteroderidae; genus Globodera; species Globodera rostochiensis. The sequence goes on from JAEVLN010000002.1 coordinate 4,424,047, forward strand.
GATTAGGAAGCCGACGATTTGACAATGTCCCGAAAGTTATGCAACGAAATTATTGGCCCAGAAGTAAATCATTATCGCCCTGAATATTTTAAAAGGGACGCACAAAAATGTGAAATTCAAAAATGAAAAATATTCAAATTAAATTTTATCTTCAACATTATAAAAATTTGAGTATTTTATGAATTTAGTGAAGCATTTTTAATAACGTAATTAAAAACAAAGTTTTCTCTTTGCTGACTTGTTAATGGAGGAGGTGAAATGTAATGTCGTTCCAGCAGATGGTTTTTTAGAAAGAATTTGCTGACAAATGAGAGATGAAGGCAATGATTAATTTGTAAAAATATCATATCGTCGTCCAATCTTATTAAATTAACTTTTTTTTGTTTGTCATATGTATTTTGAATTGTGATTTATTTTTCATTTTAGGCCAATTTGTCTTAATTACATTGCTTAATTCAATTAAAATCATTTCCAAACTGTCATCGATCTACTGGCCAAAAACGCATTCTTTGGCCGTTAGAATGGAAACTTTCTGATGAATTGCTATAAAACCAATCGAATAAGTTCTAGGACGCATAAACTAAAATAAAACATACTTTTATAAACTCAAAACTCATAAAGTTTTCTAATCTTAAAACAAGTTGTATTAAAAAAACACTTTAAGCAATGGTCGGCAACAATTTGAAACTGTACCTTCTTCTGGCGGGCTTTTGCCTGTTTATCTACGGCACTGAAGCCTGGGGATGCAAACCGGGACCAAAGGGACCGCCCGGTCGTCCGGGCCCTGCTGGGAAAAAGGGACCGCCCGGCAAATGCGAAAAACCGCCGCCCAAATATGAACCAACGACGCCGCCTCCCAAGTACGAGCACCGCAAAAGATCGGCGCCTGAGGCGTTTTCGGTAAAATTTTTGAGTGTTTTATTCAAAATGCATAAATTAAAATAAAAGGATGCGGTGGCCATCGTCAGAGTTGCCCGTGGGGAATATGAAAACAAGTGTCCAGCTGGGCCGCCCGGAGATGCCGGCCCTCGCGGACCGCCGGGCCCCACCGGCGATTCAGCAAAGTGTCCTTCTCCGCCTGAAGGCTATGAAAGTGGCAAAAGATCCGGACGTCATGAGCACGGAGGCGGACATAAGCACGGAAGTTATGAACACGGGGGCGGACATAAGCACGGAAGTTATGAACACGGAGGGGGACATAAGCACGGAAGTTATGAACACGGAGGGGGACATAAGCACGGAAGTTATGAACACGGAGGGGGACATAAGCACGGAAGTTATGAACACGGAGGGGGACATAAGCACGGAAGTTATGAACACGGAGGGGGCAGCAAGGGAGAAAAGTACGAGCATCATCTCCGTGCTGTGCGCAGGTTTGTTTAAATGGCAGAAATGAATTTTTGTGATTTTTTCCCCTTCAGTTACGAAGATGAAGTTGGACCTCCCGGGCCTCCGGGGCCAGAAGGATCTCCAGGCCCGGAAGGACCGCCGGGGGCTTGCGAATGCGAATATTAAATGATCAGACGATTGAAAGACGGTCGGTCGGTTGTCCTTGCCATTGAAATTTGTCATTTGATGTGTTAGTTTGTTAATATTTGCTGTTTATGTTTATCGGATAGTAAATTTCAAAAATAATTCACTCTTTTATTATTTAACGTTTGTGTCCGTCCGTGTTCGGCACGACTCGATATTTCGATAAATTTATCGCTAAGAAGCTGTGAACGCAAACTCCCTAATCTCTGTTTAATCAGATATCATAAAATGCCATAAAATCAGTTTGATCGCTTCGAATATTGAATTTGAAGTTCGGCCCAAAGTTTGCTTCGATTTTGTTGCCCGGCTCCGATAGCATAACAAACGGAAACAAATCACTGGCAGAATTGGAGACAAATAAATTGGCGGTTCTGAAATGAAAAGAAATTTTAAAAATTAGTAAATTGATGTTTTTGATCCTTCTTTTATGCTTTCTCACCTAAACGCTCGCCATTTTTCGTGTAAATGATTTGGCGCATTGCCAAATTGATGCCGCATCCGACGACGTCGCCGGCACGAAACGAATGCTTTACAGCCCAATAACTGATGCGCACACCGGACCCGAATTCATACTTTTTGAGAACGATTTTGAGACCAAAATTGATTTTTTGAACATTTTTGAATTTTCGAAAAAATGTTAGAATCCGGGTCCGGGATTAAAAATTGCTCGAAATGGAGGTCAAATTCGGTTCTACACCCTTGTATACCCCTAAAAACTTTTAATCGACTTTGAAAAAATTTATTTTTTTTGGGTATTTCAAGATTTTTGGCTGATTGGGTGTTTCGTGGCTTCGACATATTTGGCGCGCCGCGACGTCGCCGGGAGTTATTCGATTGAAAAATATCAAAATTGTGTAGATTTGCGGACATTTTTGGAGATCAAAAAGCTGAAATGATAAGAGAAATAAATCCACGCGCACGTAATTATCAAACGAGTGCTAATATTTTTTAACCAAACAAAAAAATAAATACCTAATCAGAAATTAAGTTAAAAATTTAAAAAAAATAAAGCCTACAACACCGCCGATTCCCAGGACGTCTCCGTTCCAAGTACTAAGGAGGCCCAACGTTGCTTAACTTGCCAGATCGGACGGGATGGCGTGCTTTCAACGTGGTATGGTCGTAAGCGATGCTGGAGTGAGGGAAGCCAACCAAATGTGTTATGGCTATTGGATTCAATGCCGAAAAACTTGACATTGCTTTTTTATTTTATTGTAAAAAACTTGTGAATTGATGGGGAATGTTGATGGGAAAAAGCGTAAGCGCTTAAGGACTTCGTTGCTAGTAAATGCAAATGATTTTGTGCAGTTTAGATGGTTTTTGGATATTTTTCAATTTGGCCAGAAAATTGAGCCCAACTTTTTAAGATCAATAAACAAAAACGTGTTTCTATTTTTATAAAATTCTCGCAATTTTTCTCGATTTTTTGAACCAACAAGCGTTTTATTAGGACAATTTTAAAGAGAGTTATGAATTTTTTATTTCTGGTGCATTCTGCATTTCCAGAACATAAAAGTAACAAATTCTGGTGTATGTTGATTTTCCTGAAACCTAATTCTGGTCTATACTGTCTTTCCGGAACATCAAAATTGCATGTGTTTTCGACACATTTAACTTGTTTTTGTTTGTGTTTCCCACTCATTTGACTTGTTTTGTGTTATTAGAAGTGTCAAATTGCTGAATTGTTTGGGTTTTCAACACATTTTGACTTGTTTTTGTTTGTGTTTTCAACACATTTTGACTTGTTTTTGTTTGTGTTTCCCACTCATTTGACTTTTTTGTGTTTGTGTTTTGGGATTAAATGACTGAATGTTTGTGTTTTCAACACATTTGACTTGTTTTTGTTTGTGTTTCCCACTCATTTGACTTTTTTGTGTTTGTGTTTTGGGATTAAATGACTGAATGTTTGTGTTTTCAACACATTTGACTTGTTTTGTGTTTGTGTTTTGGGATTAAATGACTGAATGTGTGTGTTTTCAACACATTTGACTTGTTTTGTGTTTGTGTTTTGGGATTAAATGACTGAATTCCGGGACAGCAAATTCTGATGCATTCTAGATTTCCAGAACAACAATTAACAAATTCTGGTTCATACTGTCTTACTGGAAAACCTTTTCAAACGCTTCTGATGCAAAACTCCAAAACCTTGTTGCGCACATACAGTACACCATTCGACGCAGCTTACAAAGATCTACCAGAAAAAAAGACACCTAAGAGCTGCTGATTAAACAAAAAAAGTTAGGTACAAAAAATAAAAATCGATGGTCAAAATTTCGACAGTAAGACTGCACTTTGTACCCGCAACCTGCGCCCCCGAATCCTCTATAAAAAAAATTTTTCTTGACTTTTAATAATCACGCATTTTCCAATTAATTTGAGCTAATTTGTTTGGAGAGGGAAGAAATTAACTGTAAAAATAGGGAGTAGTGGGGATTCTTCTTTTCTTTTTCCCTATTGAGGTTTGCGTCCGGAAAGCAACAACCTAATAGTAAAGACCGCTAAACACAAAAAAGGACAAATGAATCACAAAGGCTAGAGTGTAACAAGACAAGCTTCAAAAGTAGGGATGGACAAGACCGGATATTATCCGGGTCCCCCGGATAGCGGTTCCACCGGTTCCTTGACACCCGGATACCGGTACCGGTTCCGGATACCCGTTCTTGTCCAACCCTATTCAAAAGGGTAAAAGGTAAAGAAAGTGAAGAACCACGGGAAAGTGCCAAAAGAGGTGAAGCCAAGAAGGGGATGAGTGACAAATGGGACAAACTTTCAAAAGAGGCACACTAAGAAAAGCAAAAACAAGAAAATGCCAAATGCCAAAAGGACTGAGTGCCCAGAACTCAGGGGGGGGGGGATGCCAAAAAGGGCAAAATGCCCGTTTATTGATTTTGATCTAATTTATGTTAATATTATTTTATTTTATAAATTTTTAAATGCAAGGGAAAACAAATTCTTTTAATGATTTATTTTTTTGTGCCATTTTCGAAAAACTTTTGATCTCGATAATTTCGGGGACGCCTTATGGCGTCATTCGAAACAACGACCGTTGCCTACAATCCACTTTGCTACGTACGAGTTTTACTTTTTCGGCATTAGTTTACGCGGCACAAAATGCCATTTCGACCTAAATATGCCATGACTATGTGAAAAACGTTTAAGCAAAAATAGTTTTGTTCCCACGCCACTTTTTCTACATTCCCCCATTTTCGCACACTTTACCTTCGTCAAGTCAGTTTGTGTATGAGACGACCAATTTCATTTAAACAAATATTAAAATTAGAGTTCCTCCCCGACCTCCGACATGGCCAACCCCAGCCTCCCCGACCCCCGACTTTCCCGCCCCCGAGGGGTCGGGGAGGAACCCTAATCAAAATAGTAAAATTATGACAAAAACATAATCTGCAAAACTTTCGTGCAATTAAAAGTCTTTTTTTGCGACAAAAAAACCATCAATGTCCAACGGAGTTCAGTGTTTGGGGGTGATAAATTTGTTAAGTTAATCAACCATTATTTAAATGAAAAATAATTAATTTATTTAATTAGATTTAAATAATTTGCTTTCTACCCATGTCATCAAATTCAGCAATTAGTGAGGTCAGTTTAATTATGATTTTAATATTATTAATTTATTTAAGGTCTATTTCGAATTAGCAAATGCGCATCCATGGACTTTGATTATTTTTGCTTTAATTTACACAATGTTGGCGATTGTTGGCATTTTTTTGAATTTGTCAGTTGTTTACGTTACAATTCGAACAAAGTTTGTTGGCATTTAAATTAAACAGAACTTATCTTCACCTTAAAAATCCAATATTTTCAGATCAATGAACAAATCCACCAACAAATTGTTGGCCATTTACTCGTTTTTCGAAATTGTCCACCAATTTGGCCATTTCTTATTCACATATTCTGTGATTTCTGGCCAATATTTAATGCCCTACAAAATCGTCATTCGAATTATTACGCCTTCAATTTTTGCAGTTTGTTGCACAACTTTCTTACTCTTTTTCACAAGCATTGACCGACTGTTTTATGTGATTTTTCCACTAAAGTAAAATTAATAATTAAATTAAATTTTATTTTATTTTTATATTTAGACAGCCACCAAATGTGCTTTTTTATGTTGCCGCATCACTTTTCATCGGCTTCCTCAATGTTTTCTCTATTTATGCTAAAAGTTGCGATTCCGAAGACGAAACACTCGTTACTGGCACAATGAATGACATCGGAATGATTGTATTATTTTACCCGTACTTGTGGGTAATGAATGATAAGCTCCAAACATTTATTTGATTCAATTGGAAGTTTACCTTACCCACAAGTTTAATTTAAATAATAGATTAGATTTTAATATGCTAGCTTTATGCAAACTAGGGATGTCATCCCGACGTGTCGAGGTTGAGAATTGCGGGGGGGGGGGGGGGGGGGTGCTGGAGCGTTTTATAAAAACTGCCAAGTGGGCGCTTTTCAAGCTTTTTTCGTTATAACTTCTTTAAAGCTAACAAATTATGCATTTTCGATATCATTCGAAAGCAAATCAATGCTTTTTAACGCAAAGGCTAAGCTATTGGGTAAAAAGCAAATTTAGGTAATTCAAATTGTTTTAAAAAAAATTCCGGCAAAATTTTTTAAGTACCAATGCACCAATTCGCCGGAGTTCATTTGGCCAACAATAATAAATGTAATTTTGCTGACTACAATTGTTCTTTATGCGGTCGTTGCATTTTACTCCAGCAGAAAATGTAAATTTCATATAGAAATTACACAATTTAAAGCAAATCTTTAACTAATTCGAAATTTTCATGGCCTAAAATTTATATATTTAAAGCACAGTCCAACTCCAACGCGCACCAAATCAACATTCGCATATTTCAAACATTGTTCGTCATCGTTTCTGTGAATATTGGCGGATATTTGCTGAAATTCATTGAGATACTCATTCTAATTCCAATGCTTGCAAATGACATAATGGCATTATGGAAATTGAATCAAATCTTTGGCATTCTGTTGAACATCAGTGCCGCCTCCAATGCGCCAATTCTTTATTTTACAAGGTAAAAATAAAAGCAAATATCCATTTTTTAAATAAGCCATTTTAGCAAAGATTATCGCAAGGCTTTTGACAAAGAATGGCAATTGATCATCAAATTGTTCAACAAAAATTCCGTACAACCTTATTGAGGAGACCCCAAATCTTCTATCCAGGGATCAGGGCTGTCGATATCATCTCCTCAATACGATAACACGATATGGCCAAAATTACGATATTTGATATTTTTCTAGCTGTGTTCAAAATTCAAAAAAAAAAAATAGAAATTTCCAGTTTTTTTTATTTTAATTCTTAAAATTCGGAATGAAATGCAAATTTTAGAATTTAGCTTTAGGCCTTTTGTTTTGCAAAACTCGTATTTTTGGACAATTACATTCGTCATTAATTTTTGGTTGAAAATCACTTAACAGATTGAATGAAAAATTCAAGATTTTCTCCGGCGGCGCCTATCGGCACCGCCGACCCCCCTCCCAACCAAGTCAGGTCAAAAATTACGATACGCGTGATTTTTAGCCAAAATACGATACGATATGATATGGCTTTAAATTACGATATTTACGATTACGATAGACTATTTCTTGCCATATTTATGGGGATACCGACTGCCAGAACCAATTTGATGGGATTTTAGATTATAAAATAATTAAAGGAGTTTTTTAACCCGCACCATTGAATAGGCACGGTTTTCCCTTTCTCATCTCGATTTTTTTTAAATTTTATTCACTGTCGGATTGTCCACTGTCCAATTGTCCGGACCTTCGAAATTTGGAGAGAAGTGAAACATTGTGACTAGTTTGCTTAAATTTTTACGATATTTCGATAACTATTGTGCCGAACAGTGCTATTCTTTACATATCTGAATTTAAACTTTGTTTGCAGCAATTTGAACATTCAATAACCCCCCAATTTACTTTGCCCTCCCCCCCCCCTCCCATCGCCAACTTTCGATCACGATCATTTTGTTGATTGATCTCCGATCGGAGAGGGATCTCTGAATCTTCATGTGCAAATGGCCTTGGATGAATCGCTCGCTCGTTAACTTTAATAAACAGTTTTTTCACCACACATTCATTTCTAATCGCTTCAGCACAACTTTAAAAGTGATCAACATTTATTTTGGATGGTTAATATTTGTTTATTTGACAAATGGAGGCGATCGAAGCGATTGAAAGTGTCAAGGAGAGGAGAGAATCTTTGACAGTTTTTGTGTTACGCTAAACGAATCACAAAAATGGGAAAAGAAATGACTTTAAAAGGTCCCGAAGAATGGGCAAAACGCGTCACAAATTAAATAATTGTTCATTTATTCACTCCTCCGACCGACTAAATTCGACAATGCCCGCGCCCCTCCGTCGTTCCCTTTTGTCACTGCCAATTGTCCTCCCCCTCCTTTTGCTCCTCGTCCTTTTGTCCTCCAATGCCAATATTGTCTCTGCCCTGTCGTCCATTCGTCACAAACGACAATTCAGCTTCACCGATTCGTTCTCCAGTGGCACAATTTTGCAGGCGGGCGGAGGTGGCCTTCTTTATCAATGATGAGGTCGCTGAACGGTGCTTTTGATCTGATCGGACCGATGGAATGGACTGATCTGCTGGTGCTAGTGAAAATGTGCAGAAAAGATGTTTCGGAGCCCGCATTTTACAAATGTTTCGTTCATTTTATAAACGAGTTTGGCAAAAACATTTTTAACAAAACATCATTTTTTAATCATAAATATCCCCCGTTTTATAATTTTTAAAATTTTTCCCATCCCCGCGGGAATTCCGTTAAAAATCAAAAAATTTCTTTATTTTATTATGGAAACAAAAAATGCCATGGGAAACAGAAAGTGCCATGGGAAACAGAAAGTGCCATGAGAAACAGAAAAAAGATATTTTGCTCAATTTTCGCTCGCTCTTTCAAAATGAATTTAGTGAGATTTTGGAGGGGGGTCGGCGGTGCCGATAGGCGCCGCCGAGAAAATTTTGAATTTTTGACTCAATTTGTGATGAGACTTTTCCCCGGCGGCGCGCAAAACCCTAAATACGTGCCGCCCTCCTAAAATTAACGACGTAAAAAAAATTTTACCAAAATTTTGAAGGAGGACTCTTTTGTTTAGCAAATTAATAATTTTAGACCAATTTTCTTAAGAATTCCGTCAAAAAATTAAATCGGCACCGCCTAGATTCTCCCCTCAGCAGAAGTGAAATCAGAACAAAGTTATTCATTTTTTATATATTCAGTGAATTCATCCAATCAAAAAATGAAATGAAAAACTTGTGAATTGTATCAAATTTAAAAAAATTGGGAATTTAAAAAAGTTTAAAACAAATTATTTTATGTCTAAAATAAAATAAAACTTACGAAATATTTTAAGGCTTGGAAAATCGAAAAATATATTCAAATTAGATATAAATTTATTGCGCGAATTGATATAATGCTTCTCTCATTTGGCCAAAATTGATTTATAATTATTTTAGCAATTGAAAAGCATGGAAAATATATAAAAAAATATTTTATATAATATAAATTAAATGTTCAACCCAACAAATTGGCCACTAAAAATTGCAATAATTTTGCTTATAAATCCAATTTTGCACCAAAATACTCAAAATTCGGTGAAAGCAACAAAACATTTCAACCGTTTTCTGTCCGATTTGTTCGGTGGAACGCATCCGACTTCAAACGCGGACAAACGAAAAATGGAATTAACGCAGAGAATCAACAAGTTGGAGAAGGATCTCCGGTATTTGATGAAAAAAATTGAAATAATATAAGTTTAAAATTCACACTTTGACACTCCGGCTTTTACAGTCTTACCATCTAGATTCCGCTTGGTTTTTCCCCAAATTCCCAGGTCAGGCCGAGGATTTTATAGGCAAAAGGTCCGATAGGCCAAATCGGACAAAATGTCAAAAAAGCAGAATTCAAATTAGTCTCGACCATCTGGGTTCCAGTCTCGGTTTTTCTTCAAAGCTCCCAGGCCTGAATTTATCGGACCGACTTTAGGATAAATGTTTGGCATTGGCACCTGAAATTTCTAAAATTCAAATGAATGCATTTTTAAGCTATCAAAAGCACCTGGAAGTGCAGAAAAAATGCCAAATGAGAATTGAAATTGCTGTTATCAAATTTAAAATAAAAATTGAGGAAAAAATGGAACATTACAACGCGATCGTGGAATTGATCAACGATCTGTCGGCCAAAGGAAAGCCGCCAAATTATTATGAAGAAAATGAGCAGTTGCTGAAGGACACAGAAACTGTCATTCAAGAAATTCGCAGGTTTCTTAAGGGGATTTGGCTAGGGAATCTTGCTTAAAAGTTTAAATCATATGTGAGGGAGAGACCAGTCCCCGATTCCTTGATTCCCCGATCCCAGCTTACCCGATTCCTCGATTCCCCGATTCCCAGCTTCCCCGATTCCCAGCTTCCTCGATTCCCAGCTTCCTCGATCCCCGATTCCTCAATTCCCCGATTCCTCGATTCCCCCGATTCCCAGCTTCACCGATTCCCAGCTTCCCCGATTCCCAGCTTCCTCGATTCCCCGATTCCCAGCTTCACCGATTCCCAGCTTCCCCGATTCCCAGCTTCCCCGATTCCCAGCTTCCCCGATTCCCAGCTTCCCCGATTCCCAGCTTCCTCGATTCCCAGCTTCCTCGATCCCCGATTCCTCAATTCCTCGATTCCCCCGATTCCCAGCTTCACCGATTCCCAGCTTCCCCGATTCCCAGCTTCCCAGCTTCCTCGATTCCCAGCTTCACCGATTCCCAGCTTCCCCGATTCCCAGCTTTCCCGATTCCCAGCTTCCTCGGTCCCCGATTCCTCAATTCCCCGATTCCTCGATTCCCCGATTCCCAGCTTCACCGATTCCCAGCTTCCCCGATTCCCAGCTTCCTCGATTCCCCGATTCCCAGCTTCACCGATTCCCAGCTTCCCCGATTCCCAGCTTCCTCGATCCCCGATTCCTCAATTCCCCGATTCCTCGATTCCCCGATTCCTCGATTCCCCGATTCCCAGCTTCACCGATTCCCAACTTCCCCGATTCCCAGCTTCCTCGATTCCCAGCTTCACCGATTCCCAGCTTCCCCGATTCCCAGCTTTCCCGATTCCCAGCTTCCTCGATCCCCGATTCCTCAATTCCCCGATTCCTCGATTCCCCGATTCCCAGCTTCCTCGATTCCTCGATTCCCAGCTTCACCGATTCCCAGCTTCCCCGATTCCCAGCTTCCTCGATTCCCAGCTTCCTCGATCCCCGATTCCTCAATTCCCCGATTCCTCGATTCCCCCGATTCCCAGCTTCACCGATTCCCAGCTTCCCCGATTCCTAGCTTCCACGATTCCCAGCTTCCTCGATTCCCAGCTTCCTCGATCCCCGATTCCTCAATTCCCCGATTCCTCGATTCCCCCGATTCCCAGCTTCCCCGATTCCCAGCTTCCTCGATTCCCCGATTCCCAGCTTCACCGATTCCCAGCTTCCCCGATTCCCAGCTTCCCCGATTCCCAGCTTCCTCGATCCCCGATTCCTCAATTCCCCGATTCCTCGATTCCCCCGATTCCCAGCTTCCGATTCCCAGCTTCCTCGATCCCCGATTCCTCAATTCCTCGATTCCCCGATGCCCCGATTTTGATCATTTTGGGTTTTGGTTTTTTTGGGCTGCTCTATTTGGGCCAAAATAAAGTTTTGGTCCAATTTTTTGTACAAAAATCCCCAAAAGTTTTTTGTTTTTATTTCTGGACTATAGTAAAAACTTCAAAATTCAATTTAAAGTTTCCCTCCCAGAAGTGTAAGTTTAAAATAAAAATAACAATATTAAAAAAATTTTGGTTTTGAGAAAAAATTTTGATTTTTGGTGGTTTCGCTTTTCTGTTGTCGCTTTTTCCGTCTCCGGTGAAAAAAAATTTTGAATTTAATCGATCCTTTAATGAAAAAATACAAATCTTTCTAATTCTGATCACTGCTTATCGCGGATCAAAAATTTTAATGATTTGCGCCCACATTTATTGAAAAAAAAACATTACAAGAGGAGTTATTCAGTTCACTAAATTTTTTGCGCCAAGCCTTTTTACAAAGAAATTGGGGGATTTTTCAGGCTGGACAGCCAAATCATGGTCTATCGTCGCGCTTCGTCGGCACTGAACGCTGCATGTGAGTTGCACATGGACAGCAACCAGTTGGAGCTGTATGAATCGCAATATTCAAATGCCTTCATCCATTTCATTGCCGAGGGCGCGGAGTATTGTAGCGCACTGAAAATGGGCAAAAGCGTTGACTATCCGGAGCAGCGCCAATACAACTTCTTCGAGGAGCTCATCGAAGTGCTTTTTTTGAGACTTTCGTGAACACTTTTTAAGGCTCGAATGATGTTTAAACACCGAGACTTTTGAAGATGATTTTACATCAGATTTTGGATGCTTATGGTACCAAACAGAGAGACAGAGAGAGAGAGAGAGAGAGCGGGCCGGTTCAGTCTAAAAAGCCATAAAACTTAAAAGCGAACAAACTAAAAGCTCTAAATGTGCTGAATTTACTGAGCAAAAATCCAAGTTATCCGTTATATATGTGAAACATTTGGCATAAAGTCCAAAAAAAGTGGAAAAAGATGGTTTTTGTCAATATTTCGATCATAACTTTTCTCATATTTAACGGGTTATTTCGAATTTTGGCTTCTTCAAATATTCAACACATTTATAGTTTTTTAATCATACAAAATTTAGTTCAATTTTTAAAATAATGGTGGTAAAACTATAGTCGGACTTGCGGGCCAATGGAAAGCGAGAATCTCGATTGACTAATTAAATATTGTTTTTATGGCAATTTATACAATTTTCTTAATAAAAAAAATGTTCAAAATTTAAACAGGAAATTGCGGACACTGAAAATGCAGCTAAAGTTGTGAAGAAAATGCAATTTTCGTTAAACAAAACGGAGCAGAAAAAAGATTACGACGCCGTGTTGGGGCCGCGCGGCGTTTTGCGCCATTCCGGTGAAAATTCTGTTGAATTAAACAAAAAAAAAATTGAAAAAATTTTAGGTGTTTTAATGCGAGAGGGCAAAATTGGAATTGAGGGACGAATTGAAATTGGGGGAGAGCAAAAAACAATCAAAAAAAGCCTTTTAAAGACACGAAAATTGCGAGAGCAATTTTACAAGGTCAGCAATCAGAAGACAAAGGCTGCTTTTGAGGTTTTACAATTTGATAATAAAATTGAAAATAAATAAATATTTAATATTTCGAACATTTTAAATTTACATTAAAAACTAAATTTTCGCCCATCCCGGATTGAGGTCCGTTTGATGTTCTCGGAACCGCGCAAACAAAAGCCGCTGAGTGAGCACAAATTGTTGGCACTGCACATTAATGCGATGGCACCGGAATAGGCGGCAGAAATGGAATCCAAAAAATTTACGGCAAAGGAACAGAAAGCCACAATTTTGGCGTAAATTTGAATTTGTTCAACTGATGGGATGACCCATTTAAAATTTTGTCAATTTTTTGTGCCAACTTATGCGCTTAGTTTTTGAACCTAAGAAACTGTACAATTTTTAGCACCAATTTTACTGTTCAACATTTAAACTTTTGCATATTGTGAACCGCTTTGATCTTTTTTCAAATGATTTTGTTAAGAGAGGAAGCAAAAAGGAGTTTCTAAGGGGTTTTCGGGTCTTATAAACCGAATACGACTCCATTTCAACCTATTTCGAACTTCGGACATGAATTCGAAATACAAATTTTTTTTAGTCTGAACAACACAAATCAAAAACAAAGTTTAATGAAAAAATGCGCAAAAAATGTTTTCGAAAAATTGTTCTAATTTGTGTTCAAGGTTCGAAATTTACTGAAATGGCAGTCAGATTCGGACACTACGACCCCGAAAACCCCCTAAAAACACCTATTTTTATTAACTTTGAAAAAAAGATTTTATTTTTTTTGTTGACAAACCGAAAAGAACCGACTTTTCTTCCTCACCTTTTATCTTTATTCGGGACGTGTAAAAAAAGATGGAAGAAAAAATCATGATTTGAGTGGGAATACCCCGGTTCCGGTTCGGTTATCCGAAAAGTTCCAAGATATTCGTTGCCAATTCAAATATTTATACAAGCATTATGCCAAAGTGCATATTTTTCGGGTGTCTGCCATGGTTTTATTTATTGATTTCCATTGTTGACGCTATAATCTATTTGAAAAAAAGTAGAGTAAACTGAACAATATCACTTTTATAAACATTGACAAAGAAAAAAAAACTATTCAAATGGGATTAGAAGCTTAAAAAGAAGCAAAAATTCTAAAATCTATTCGAAATGTAATTTTATACATTTTGCGGTTCAAAAAAAATTGGTTGGGACGGTAATGGGGAAAGTGGCCCGCTTCGTGTCCACACGTGTGTACTCCACATTTAATAATCCCCCCCCCCTAGGAGGGGGTTGAGAAATAATCCCACCCCCTGTAATATCCCGCCCCTATTAAATTTAAATCCAAATTCATTCTTTTGCCACTGGGTAAAATTTGACGAGATGTAATGGGGAAAATGGATAAACTATGCGTGTAGTGTTTACCAGTGTTTTCCTGTTCCAACAATTTTGAACCTGTTCCTGTTCCTGTTCTGTTCTAAAATCTTAGAACAGCCTGTCTGTTCTGTTCCTGTTCTGTTCCGACCTCGAGAACAGAACAGGAACAGGAACAGAACAGAGTAAACTGTTCTTAGACTGTTCCAAATTAAAAATTTTCCGAGTGAAATTCAGTCTGAAATTTTAATTGATGATGCATTGGACAAAGTGTTCAATCACTTCCTAGTGATGCTCGAGACCTAACCTTACCAAGACTTTACCCCGAGACTCGAGATTGACCCTCAAAAACACGAGACTTTTACGAAAATATTTTAATTTAGATTTTGCAACCATTTTTTGAAGATTTTGATGGAATTGTTAAAAAAATTGGTCTTGATTTTTAAAAACAAAACAAAAGGGTCCCCCTATGATTTTTTTCTCAAGTTTAATGAAACAAATAAAAAATTTATATGTCTTCAAAAAATATTAAATCTAAAATATTTTTAATTACCATCAAAGTTCATAAAAAGAGAGAAAAAAAAAATCATTTACAAAGTCGGGGTCGAACCCACAGCCCCAGGCATCACATATCACTCACCATTACACCACACCAGGGAGTAAAATAAAAAGAATAAAAAAGATTTTCACTAGGGAAAGTTGAACCTTAGCCAAAATTGAATCACGTCACTCAGTTTAACCACTACGCCACCTGAGATCATACTGGATAGTTGGAAATTTAAAATATATTACTCAATAAAAGTTCAATTCTTCAATTTTTACCCTGTTCTAGCTTGGCCTGTTCTGTTCCTGTTCTGTTCCTGTTCCAAGGATTTTGAACCTGTTCCTGTTCCTGTGCTGTTCTAAATTCTAGAATAGAACAGGAACAGGAACAGAACAGGAACAGAACAGGCCAAGCTGGAACAGGAAAACACTGGTGTTTACTAGTGCTCACGAGACCCAAAATTTCTCGATACTCGAGACTCGAGCCCGATACTTTACCTCGAGACTCGAGCCCGAGCCCGATACTTTACCTCGAGACTCGAGCCCGATACTTTACCTCGAGACTGTCATAATTTGCTAAGATAACGTCAATTTTAGACCAAATCTAATGATTTTTATCTTGATTTTGACTAAAACTAAGCAATTTTTTCCGAAAATTTTTGTTTTTAGGGGGTGTATTTTTCCCTTTTTATTGCGTTTTTGATTAAGAAATTTCTCAAAATGCAAATTTTTTTGAGAATTCTGCTTTACTTCTGGGGGAGGGGGGGAGGTCGGCGGTGCCGATAGACGCCGCCGAGAAAATTTTGAATTTTTGACTCGATTTATTAAGAGATTTCAACCAAAATTTTCAAAACACGGTACTTTATTTTTTTTTGAAAAATGTGGGCACACCATCTTTAAACTAAATTTGTAAAAAAAATAACCATATAAGGTTTTCTGCGTGATGTGTTTTGTTTTTTGACTAAGAATCTGTAAAAAACAGTAATTAGGTATTTAATTAAAAGAATAAAAAGGGTGTTCCACACGGGGATAGAACCTCTGATAAGGGAAATCAGAAACAGTTAACCCACTAAGCCACAAAAGATTTAAGTATTAACATGCATTTTTTAAATATTTAAGCTCAGAATTCTGTAATGAATTTTCACCAAAAATGCCATCTTTACCAGTGTAAAATCGAGACTAAATACGCGAGTCTCGAGCCCGAGCAGAGACCCAAAAACTCGAGACTTTTCTCGAGTCGATACTCGATATCGAGACTCTCGTGCAGCACTAGTGTTTACTGTGACATGATTTTCTTAAATTGGTTTTCAAGACAGGGAATCGTTCAACTGAGCGCTCACAACTGGGCGCCTATTATAAGGGGTCATTTGGGCGCCCGTTGAAAACTTTAAAAATTTTTCAAAATTTTGATATACCGTATATACTGTTTAATTACCCACCCTGTAATAATTACCCACTCTAGGAAGGGATTGAAAAATAATTACCCACCAAAAAAAGTCAATCTTTAGGGGTGCATTTTTAGAGTTTAATGCATTTTTCTTAAAGAATTTTTTCAGAAGAAAATTTTCTCAAAAATCAATTTTAGGCGAAAAATTTTTTTTGTTTTTTTATGGCAATTTGTTCAGAAAATTGGTCCAAAAAGCTCGTATTCGTCCTTGAATGGCAAGGACAGTCATTGAAAATGGACCCTCGATCATTGAAAATGTCTTATTTTCAAGATTGTCCTTGAAAATGAGGGTTTGGCGTGAGTGCTGAAAATATTGGGATTTTAATGGAAATATTTATGTTTTGGCATTGTGAATATTCAAAATTTTTAATAGAAAATGGTTATTTTATCAAAAATGCGCCCGCGCTCTCAAAAGAGTTGATTCTTGATCGTTTCTATTTTTAGCATGTCTTCAGTAAAGTGTAAAAGTGTCGTAGCAGAAGGGGAAATGGCTAATTTACTAGGTGTATTTTCCATCAATAAACAATGTTAAAATAAAAACATTTTCACGGCGGCGCCTATCGGCACCGCCGACCCCCCCCCCCCCCCCCACCTTTTCTCAAAAATTTTTGAAAAATCACGCGCAAAAAAATAGAGATAAAGAGCACAAATTAATGAGCGGAAACAAGAAATTGTTGGAAAAGATTCATTCGGGCGAGAAATATAAGCCATTTGAACAGGAATAAAGCGTTTTTGTCTTGATAAAACCTAAAATTTGAGCGTCCTTGGATTTCGCTAAATTTTCTGTTGTGTCCTTGAAAAACAACATGTCTGTCCTTGGAAATTGTCTTTACCCAATACGAACCCTGATATACGGTATTTACACTTGAAATTGAAGATTTTTACAGTAAATGGTAAAAAAAGATTAGCTCACAAAAACCGAAAAATTTCGGTTCGGATAACCGAAGAATTCCCAGGAACCGCCAACCCTATGTAGTTGGTTGGAAGTGCTTTTTTGAAAAAATTAATTTGATCGATTTGTTTTGCCTTTCCGTTTTCCAATCGTTCGTCCTTTCCCAACCTTTTGCTTCTTCTAAGGTGCTGGTGGAATCGCAAACACTTTCTTTTGGTTTCGCTTTTGCTCTTTCCTTTTCTCATTAGCTAAATTTAATTTACTTTTTAATTACATAAATAATGAATTTCCCTTCTTTAACTATTTTTAATGTATTTAAATAATTTCATATATGTATTGGCTTACACAAAATAGTTGATTGCCTCAAGGCGTCGGACATAAAAAGGTCAATACCGACCCCCACCCCTCCCCCCCCCATCAATTACATCAGAAATAAAGCAGGAAATTGTCCGCAACTAAAGTTCGGATAATCGAGTTGAGGTTGGGCGGGTTTTTTCCGGGCAGCCAAAAAGGGCCGGGCGGGCTTTTTTTTGATTTTTTGCCCCTGACCCCGGCATTTTTGGGCCTCACCACTCACTGCCCCGACCCCGACATGCCGCCCCCGAGGCCCAGAAGGTCGCGGTGTTCAACCAAATTATATAATGCAAATGGGCGCTTACACATTAATTTGTGGAGAAGTTTTTTTCGGGTTTGCTGGTCTTTTGGAGTTTCAAGTCCCAAGCCTGTGCACAATGATGGTGCTGATGGTGATGGTGATGAGTCGTTAATATTTTCATTTGAGTGGGACGCAATTCCTAAAAAAATTCCACCGTTTCGTTATGATGCCAAAAAGCCCTTACGTCGAAATTTACAAAAACTAATTTCTTTTTATAAGAAATAAAATTGTCTTAACATACCCATAAATTTTTGGTAGAGCTTTAACCGTTTTTCCTTGTCTTTTGGAGTTTCATATTGCCAACCGGTGTATGCTAATGGTAATGGCAATGCATGCTTTTCCTTTTCGTCAAGTGCAATTAGGCACGTTATAATGGCAAAAAATGCAATAAAAAGGAAAGGAGCACAAATTGTTGAAGAAGCGTTGTTAAATTTCATTTTTTGAAAAATTCAAAATAGAAATAATTTATTTACTTTTGGATATTTTGTGCGTAAATAAAAAATAGAAAAAAATGCTAAACAATGGCACGGGGGCAAATGACGAATGATGGCATTCCATAATTCATCAGGACAAATTTTGTCAAAAACTGGCAGGCATTCATTCCCATGACAATGAAATGTACACGACGATATTTTGGCAAAAATATTATGCAAAAATGACATTCCATTTCTGGACTAACATTTGATAAAATTCCGCAGATTTTATATTGATAAGCGCATTTGGTCGGAAATGGATGGCATATAACCGATTATTCAATTTTTTCATTCCATAAAATAAGCGATCGTAATTTTAGTGACATTTTTATGATTTTTTTGAATTTGTTTAGACGAATATTGAAGTTTTTTTATCTTAGTCTGTCGACTTTTTTAAAATATTATTTGAAAATAAGAAAGAAGGCAGAGTTTGGGGTTCGGATAATCGGGTTGGGGCTGGGCGGGATTTCCGGGTGGAGGGTCCGACGGCGGCGATAGGCGCCGTCGGGAAAAAATTTTACGATTTTTGTTAAGAAAATTACGCAAAAATTTCGAAAAATTTATCGATTTTAAATTTTTAAAAAATACAAGTTTTTTTGATAACTTCTGGGGCCGGGGAAGGGAGCGGCGGTGATAATAGGCGCCGCCGAGAAAAAAAAAATTGAAATTTTAATCATTTTTGTTGATGAAAATTGGTCCAAATTGTTAAAAATGCTGCATTTTCTTTATAATAGTTTGGCATTCTGTTGGATGTTAATTTAAATGAATAAACATGGCAATGACAAAAAGCCGCCGGGCGGATCCGGCGGGTTTTTTTATTTTTCGCCCGGGCGCCCGTCCGAACCCTAAAAGAAGGCACGTTAAATGGCAAAAAATGCCATAAAAAGGAAAGGCGCACAAATTGTTGATGCATTATAAAATTTCTTTTTTTTAAATTTAATATATAACCATTAATTTTTTCTTACAAATTATGCCATCAAAATTGGGCTAAATTTATATATAATAATTCGATAAATTTGTAAAACATTTATTATTTTCTGCGTCCCATCAATGCGTAATGCTAAACAATGGCACGGGGGCGGATGATGGCATTGGACGAATATTATTTGACAAATAACGGCTCAAAATTTTTATTTATATCAATTTTATAACCAAAAGTGCATTTTTGGGCGGAAATGGATGGCCATAACCGATTTATTCAATTTTCTTTCCATATTCATGTGACATTTTCATGATTTTTAAAATTTTATTATTTTTGTCAAACTATGGCTGGCATTTTTGTGAGCTAAATAAATTTCCCATAAAATGCCAAAGTATTGACTAATGAATTTTTATTCTCAAAGGTGGCCGACCGATGATCATTTGCCACTGTTCGTTTCGTCACTGATAGTGAGTATAAAAGTTGACAAAAGTGTCCTTTATAGGATTTCCGGTGCGTAATCCGAATATGACCTTTGTTTAGACCAATTTCGAACCCGTACCCGAATTCGACCAATTTTTCAAAATTCCAAATAATCAATTTTAGGCCTTAAAATCTTCAAAAGCCAAAATTACAACCAAAAGGCATGTAACTCGACTCATGCTTTGTGATGATTTTAAGGCCGAAAATTGATTTTTGGAAATTTGGGTTTGAAATCGGTCGAAATCCGGTTGTACCCCTCGGGGACATCCACCATTCTTCTAAAAGGGGCAGGCCCAAAACTTAACCCCGCTCATCAGCCCACTTCACTCTTTCTGAGGCGAATGACCGCTGGGCTTGACGATGAAAAGCCTCGCAAAAATTATTCGTCCTGTCGTCAAAATAGAAAAATTCGATGAGTTTAAAAAAACTTTTTGTAAAATCAAATTTATGATTAGAGACGAGATTTTCAGGTTTTAACCTATTTTTTTGCGAATAGGGAATCATGAGAGAAGCCCGGAAATAGCATTCATTTTGAAAAATTTTACAATTAGAGCGACTTTTTAGTCAATATAAATCAATATTTTGGCTTTTTTGAGAATAAATCAATATTTCGCCATTTTTTCATAATAAATCAATATTTTAGGCATTTTTCTTGAGAAAAATGCAATTTTAGGCATTTTTACGAAAATTTTGAAGAAAGCACTTTGTCCCAAAATTTCTTACGAAAAAAACATCCGAAAGCAGAATCAGAAAAATTTCTCAACCTCCCAAACTCAAAAACATTTCTCTATTGTTTTTTTTGTGAATTCCAATCAAGAATTTGTGCGGCAAAACGTTTAAACCGGTTTAAGTTAACTTTGACAGAAAAAAAAAATGACTTAAATCACCTGAAATCGCTTTTTTCCAGCCTATGGCAAGTGATTTTGTCCGATTTTTACTTACCGGACATTTTGTCCCCTCTAAAGAAAATTTATTCTGTTGGAACAAATTGCGCTTTCAAATAAAGTGAAAATATAGGGTAGAAAGAAAGCAGCGGCGCAATCTCGGGTGGGAATTTTGAACAGCGGTCTTTGTAATAAAAAAGATAAAATTCGTCGAAATGTTTTGTTTGGAGTTGAAAAGGAAAAGTTTTTTACATTACATTTGGTTAAAAATGTGGGGAGAAGGAGAGGGATTTCTCCGCATAGAAAGTAGGGATGTTCGAGAGTCTCGGTTCTCGAGTCGAGAAATTTCTCGGTTTTTTTGGGCCTCGATTCTCGGCATCAAGTCTCGAACATCCCTAATAGAAAGACTTAAAAATGGTGGGATAAGTGATCATTTGTTCTGATTTTTGGCTGTTGAACTCTTGAGATGAGTGATTTGATTATAACACATACAGTCAGTACATACAAACAAAAACGGAGGCAAAAGGAGCCATCAATTAATGACGAAAATTGCATTTATTGCTGTTTTGTGAGTGAGTTAATGAATTAAATTTCACATTTGAACCCCCCCCCCCTCCACCCGCCCCCTATTTTTGATTCTTAATTAGGAAAAAGGCTTTTGTTGCCTCAATTAGATGCAAATCGGGCATAGTCAATCAAAAAGAAATGTTCGCGCAGAAATGGCCAAACCCTGTTCTCATAATATTTAGTGAATTTTGTTGGGGGCAACTTACTTTAAATAATTTACAAATTATTATTACGAGAATTAACAACAACAAAAAAGAATTCTTCAAGGAGCAATTGGAATTGGGGAGGACGGGGTATTGTTGTTGCTGTTTTTGTTTGCTGTTGCGCTTCCGTTTAGGCCATCGTCGTCTCTTCCATTTGTTGCTGAATTGTTGTTGCCAATGCCGCCAATGCCGTTGTTAGACGCCGCCGCGGTGGCGGCGGCGGTGGTAATCATCTTCACCAGCTCGTCCGTCCGCTTCGATTCCACGTCCATGGAACGGAGACGCGCTTGACGCCACTCGCGCCGTTTCTCTATTTCTGCCGCTCGTTGGCTCAACGACGAGTCAGCCCGACCCAGCGAAGCAGCAGCATCTTCGTCCGCCGCCGCCGCCTCCTCATGTTCCGTGCCGTTGTCGACGGCATCCAATGAGGCGTTGTTGTTGTTGTTGGTGTACTGCACTACGCGTTCGGCACGCATTTCAGCCTTTTTGGTCCGAATCACCGATGGACCGGCGATGCTAAAATGCAACGGCCATTGTAAAATTCCAATGGGACAATAATTTTCAGAAAAAAACTCCATATTTTCAACGAGAAATGTCTGGATATGAGTTAGACCTCCCATTCAGATGCTGGTCTACCGCTGAGCTGCTCAACAGTCGGGTCAGCTCATGAACGGTATCCCGATGCTCTTCATCCTCGTCCGTCGTCTCCATCCCATCGCTTCCATTCTGATGCTGATACTGGTTGCCATCGGCCACTCGTCGTCGCATCGACGCTTCCTGCTCGGCGGCCTCTTTGAGTTTTTCTAAATCCTGCGCACAGACTAATGGCTTCTTTAACGGAATGCCGGACGGTTTGGACGGCACATTTGTGCCCGCAGTTGAATAGCCCGTCCGGCTGCTGTGTGCCTCAAAAAGCTTTAGCTTGGAGCTAAATGAAGAGGCGGTTGGCGAAGGAGGTGATGATTGCTGGTGAGCAGACTGTTGCTGCTGTTGCTGCACATAGTCCGACGACGTTGTCCTCTCATTGTCAGACAATACCTGTGGGAAATGTGGCATAGGTAATTTTGAATGGCATAATTTTAAAAGCTTGGATTGAACATGTTTTGTGACTAACATCCATAACATCCAACAACGTTTTTGTAAACCACCAATTGCAGAGACTTTTTTTCGGTATAATTTGATTGAAAGTGGAATGTTTTTTTTAACAGCGAACAAAAATAAAAAAATTGTTAAATTTAGTTTTTTGACTTCTCACTTTTGGCTTTGGCGCTACCGGAGGTGGCATTTTCATTGTTGCCGCCATCGTTGTCGTTGTCGCCACTGTCGATGAGACGGGAATGTGCGAAGGCTTTGTCACTAAAGCAGCTGTTGCTAATGATGCTGATGCCGTCATTGAAGTAGCCTCTGTCGTTTTTGACATTCCGGCAATTGGCGACGATGACGTAGCCAACGGGGGCTGCTCCACAATTCGTGCCGCCAAAAAATTGGTTGGTGGCATCACTGCCATGCTGTGATACTGCTGGGTGTTGGAGATGGTGCCATTCTGTTGATGATGTTCGTGTTTGAAGGCGGACGGCATCTTGGGTGGCAACGGAGGAGATGAAACAGCAGCTGCAAATTTGTCATTGATGCCCTTATCATCATCAATGCGTGCTGAGAAGGACGTTGATGAGTTTGGCATTGGAAGAGTTACATTCTGAAATAGTTTTTGGAATTCAAAACTGAAACTAAGCTAAAGCTTAGAGCAAAATGTCTAAGCCCTTTCCTTTCAAAATTTTTGTATAAATTCGGAAATTAAAAACAAAAAAAGATTTCTTTCCTTTCTCTTACCATTTTTTCGTCCAATTTCATGCCACTCGTCGTCCGCACATGGCACAGCTGCTGCTGCTGTTCATCGTTGGCGGACAGCGAATTCGGGTATTCAATGGGTGTTGATGCACGCAACATTTCTGGTTTCACTGCTACAGCTCCTCTTCCACCTCCACTACCAGTACCATCATCATTGTTGTTGTTGTTGTTCGTCCCCATACCGTCGTCCATCAATAAGTTGCTGAATGATCGATGCTGACGACGAGGTGGAGCAGTACCACCACAAGCCGCATGGAAAAGAGACGGTGTGTAAGGCACCAAAGGCGGCGATCCTAACTGTTTGAAGTAGTCGTCGTTGTTCGGATGATTCGGCGCTTGGCGATGTGCTGGAGAAAGGGATGGTCCTTAAAAATATTTTAAAAATTAATTTTGGCATTTTCATCAAAAGGCGCTTTTGAGGACCTTGCCGACTCGAGGGGCAAGCATTGTATTGTGGCTCAAAAAGCGATGGAAGCGATCTGGTCTGCGAAATTTCGCCAAATGCCGACGATGAAGTGCCGCCAATGCCGATACCGCCACTAATACCACTACCAGCAGTATAAGCATTTGGTGCTGCGGCTGCTGCATAACGTTTTGGTGGCAATTTGGGCGGCACAGCGCGTGCCGCCAATGGAGGCCAATCACCGCCCCGTTCAACCACAACTTCCACACGAGTGCCAGGAAAGCCGGCCAACAACGTTTTCACCTCAACACAAAACGGGTTGTTGTTGTTCATTTAAAAGTTGAGAATAACAATTTTTGGCTATGTGTCAAGGATCGCCCGTAAAGAAAATTGACCAACATTTTGGCAACTTCTTAACCCCTAACCCTCTTACGACGTACCTAGAGGGGGGGGGGGGTCTGGACCATCCCTCGCACAGGTGGCATCGTGGGTCGTATTTTAACGTATTTTTGGTGTCGATTATTGAGAAAACCCGCTCGGTCACGGGGCCCTAGTAAATCCGATGCCCACAAATCCATGGGAAATGATGCCGCCTTCACCTGGTCTAAACGAGCACCAAATTTGACGTTTGTGCCGCCCACGGAGATTATCCGGTCGGCCGGCCTCAACGAACTAACCGCCACGTCCACTCGGCCAATAGAGAACGGGTCCTCTGGCCATCGGCCCGCCCCGGAAACGGTGAAACCGGGCAGGCCGCATTTGTTGCGCACAATCATTGCACAACAGCGCTCCGGTGGCCGCGGAGGTGGAGCAACAGCCACTGATTCCGATGCGTACACGTTGTTGTTGTTGTTGTTGTTCGGGAGAAAGCGATTCTAAAATTATAAAATAAATTCTAAAAGCTATATAATAAAATCCGAAACCCGATTCAATTCGTTTCCGGAGTCAACCACTCTACTGTCATTGACGAGTCAATTAACGATTAAAATCGGATTGGTCCCCCATTTAAAATTTTTAATTATCACATCGTCAAGCTGGTGCTGTTCCCGTTCAATAAGAAAGTCGAGCTGATCGCCCGCATTCTGGATGAGCTGGATGGCCTCCTGATGTGCCAGCCCGCGCAGATCATTGCCGTTGACCGCCAGCAGACAGTCATCCACGCGGAACCCAGCCGCATCGGCAGCCCCGGCGGGCACAAGTTGAGAGATGAACAGCCCGGACTTGCCCTGGGGCGCAATGAATCATAGATGGCCAGGGGGGGGGGGGTCAGACCCCCCCCCCCAACGCCGCACTCGGGCACTCCCCACTGTAACAACCTCGCACCAAAATTCCAAAATTTTGAAAAATAAATTTTTTTCTCAGCGTAGGAAAAAAAGAGAGGAAATAACATCGCAAATATAAATTTTGGACCAATTTTTCTTAAAAAATTGAGCCAAAATGTCAAAAATTTTCCCGGCGACGCCTATCAGCGCCGCCGGACCTCTTCCATTCCTAAAAAGCATCAAAAAATAAGCGAATTTTTAAAATTTCGGTCGCAACTCTGTTAACAAATTGAGTAAAAAATTCCAAAATTTTCTCGGCGGCGCCTATCGGCACCGCCGACCCCCCCCCCCCGCCCCTCGACTAAAAAGTTGTTGAAAAAATTGCGCGCAAAAAACGGACGCTCAGTTGGCTTGCCATTTGAGCGCCGGCGCTCTGGCGTACAACATCGCACGCGAAACCTCGCAACCCCACCCCTACCCCCCCCCCTAACATCGCACCTCGCAGCGCTCGAGCCGACCCCCCCCCCCCTTGGCCATCTATGCAATGAATGGTATGTAATTTATTTATTTTAATTGTTCTTGTTATTTATTTAATTGGAAAATTAAAATTCAAAAAAAATTTAAGAAACTTTTGTTTCGACCGAATCCTATAATATAATGTCCATTAGAGAAAGAACGATCGAGATTCTCATCGAGATTTTTTCGACTCAATGGACGAAATTTTGTCGAGATTCTCGATCGGTTCTCCAGTGCTTTCTCTAATGCCCCATTACCTTATAAGGAGGCAACGAATTTGCCCCGCCAACAATTGTCCATTCAAATCCAGAGGCCCCTTTTCGAAGATGGACGTTCTTCCGAACCAACCGTTTAATATCCTGAATATGGTGTTATATTTTGATTATTCTTCAAAGTAAATTTAACAACAACAAAAAAATCGTCCCCACTTTTTTGTTGGAAGTATTCTCTTCACCATCGGCCCCTCCGGCGTTGTTCAATAAGGACAAAAGTTCGGGCGTTGAAATGTGCGAAATCACTGATTGGGGACGACGCTTCAGCACTGAGCGAAGCGGACGACTTTCTTCCATGCCCGAGGCGACGAGCGCATCCGGCGGAATGGACCCGTGGGGGTTGACTGCATTTTTCTGAAATATCCAAATTTTGTCATGAGAATCTTTCTGTTTGGTTATAACTTTGGAAAAGCTTAATTTCAATGCCAACAAAATATATTGAATAAAAGCCTGACACCGGGGTGGTCGGTCATCCCAATAGTCAAAAATATGGCGCCGGGTCCAAAAATTTTCAAAAATCGCAAAAATACGTAAAAATATGTCTGGGACCCCAAAATATGGCAAATGCCATATAAAATGGCATTATGGCCACCCTTCTTGACACACCGTCGCCGCCTTTGTTTGACATTCCGTGCCGTCCCGCCGGCGATGCGTCAGCCGGAAGGGCGGCAGAAAGGGAAATAATGCCGGTGAAGTCGCCGGAATTGCGGCTGAGCCGATTCTTTGGCGCGAACGGTTTCGGGTGGGGCGTATCGTATCGTTCTGTGGTAAAAAGAATTAATTGGAGCTCAAAAAGTTTAAATTATTTTTGTTTAAATTTTAGGTTTAGAATGTCGGCAAAAAGCGTCTTTAGAGCACGGACCGATCGAGATGGATCGAGTCGGTAAATCTCGATCGAAGAAATTTTACCGAGATTTTCAGTGATCTCGAACGCATCTCAATCGTTTAATTTTGAAGATTCTCGATCAAAATCTCAATGGTCCTCAAGTCCAGGCTCTAGTCTAAATCTATCGGAAAAGTCACTATCGTATTTATCAATAAAATTTTTTCGGATTCAGCCTCTAAATTCATCCCTCAATATTCCAAAATACCAAATTTTCCGATTGGAATTTTATCGTCCTCTTCACGCCGAGCGTCTCCAGCAAAGCAAACGCGTGCCCCACCGACGCACGATTTGTTTGACGCCGACACCCGCGCGGCTGCTGGAAAAAAAATTGCAAAATGTTTTTTGAAGAAATTTTGCCACAAAAAAATGATCTCCTTTTATTTTTTTTTTTGTATTAATAAAAAAAGTGAGCGCAAATTGGTTAGGTATAAAGCGGGAACAACAGGAAAACAACAAGTTCAACACGTTCAAAACCGTAATTTGATTGTAAAAGTGCGTACCATCCTGTTGGGCTCCTTTCTGAGGCAACAAATAGCAAGTGAGGACCTAAAATTTAATATTTATTTGACAATTTACGTTTTAACAAATTAAAATTTGGTACGAAATTAGAAAAAAAAGAGGGGGGGGGGGACAATTAAATGCAAAATGTATATTAGAATATATATTTTAAATTGTTCATCTTGCAATGGCGACAGGTGAAAACAATCCCAATTTTAAATTGAAAAATGCTCTCCCAAAAATTGTCAATTGCCAATAGGGAAAACCGTTAATGGGGGGTCAAGGGCATCACATAATTACCCCCCCCCCCCTTTTCTTGGACCTTTATGTTCATCACGGGTTCATGTGTGGTGGTCAGCTTTGGAAGCGATGGCTGGTTGAACGAAAGCCAAAGTGCTGCCAATGTTTTGGCCTTGTACAATACGGTCAGTGTGTACGGTAAATATTGGAGACTGTTGTCGGCCAAGTCCAGCACTTGGAGTTGCTGAAAACCGTAAAATTGTATTTATAAACTGAATTTTACTATAAAAAACGCTTTTCTCCGACCCCGGAACGGGACCGGTACTTTTGGGAAAAACCGGGGCCAGACAATTAGGTCGTTTCATAAAAAAACGATAAAAAAAGTCATATAAAAAGTTGTTGAAACGTCCCAATTTTTTATATGCAATTTCTCCTATCTGAGTAGAGCAACTTTGCTGCTGGGCGCATTCCCGTAGCTTTTCATATCGGCGAGAAAAAAAAGTCGAATATAAAAAACCGCTTTCGGATCCGACAACTCTTCGTCTTTTAATGAATTTTTTGGCTTGAAAACCGGGACCATTTATAACTTAGTTTAAAAATCCAAGACTAAATAGTCCCAGAAAAAGGTTTAAAATCCAAGACGAAATTCAGTCCCAGAAAAAGGTTTAAAATCCAAGACTAAATTCAGTCCCAGAAAAAGGTTTAAAATCCAAGACTAAATTCAGTCCCAGAAAAAGGTTTAAAATCCAAGACTAAATTCAGTCCCAGAAAAAGGTTTAAAATCCAAGACTAATTTCAGTCCCAGAAAGGTTTAAATCCAGACCTAAATTCAGTCCCAGAAAAGGTTTAAAATCCAAGACTAATCAGTCCCAGAAAAAGGTTTAAAATCCAAGACCTAAATTCAGTCCCAGAAAACTAAATTCAGTCCCAGAAAAAGGTTTAAAATCCAAGACTAAATTCAGTCCCAGAAAAAGGTTTAAAATCCAAGACTAAATTCAGTCCCAGAAAAAGGTTTAAAATCCAAGACTAAATTCAGTCCCAGAAAAAGGTTTAAAATCCAAGACTAAATTCAGTCCCAGAAAAAGGTTTAAAATCCAAGACTAAATTCAGTCCCAGAAAAAGGTTTAAAATCCAAGACTAAATTCAGTCCCAGAAAAAGGTTTAAAATCCAAGACTAAATTCAGTCCCAGAAAAAGGTTTAAAATCCAAGACTAAATTCAGTCCCAGAAAAATAAATTCAGTCCCAGAAAAAGGTTTAAAATCCAAGACTAAATTCAGTCCCAGAAAAAGGTTTAAAATCCAAGACTAAATTCAGTCCCAGAAAAAGGTTTAAAATCCAAGACTAAATTCAGTCCCAGAAAAAGGTTTAAAATCCAAGACTAAATTCAGTCCCAGAAAAAGGTTTAAAATCCAAGACTAAATTCAGTCCCAGAAAAAGGTTTAAAATCCAAGACTAAATTCAGTCCCAGAAAACCCGCTCCCATGCTGACCCCTAGTTTTATCCTCAATGCTTTGATAACAACAATTTTAGTGACCCAACCCAAGCCTAGAGTTGAAGAAATAAATTGCGCACATTCAATTTTCCAATTTCCATAGGTAACTCGCTGAGGTGGTTGTGGCGAAGTGAAAGAATGGCCAACGATTGACAGCCGCCAATTGTTGGCGGAAAGCTGTGCAAATTGTTCACGTTCAGGTCCAAAAATCGCAAACGCCGCAAATTGCCAATGCTCGCAGGAATTTCCTAAAAAAATATAAAAATAAATACAAAAAATTTTTTTAAAAAAGGAGAAAAATGAATTACCTGCAATTGGTTTTCGCACAGAATCAAATCGGTGAGAAGGGCACAAGAGCAAATTGACGGAGTCAAAACGGTCAAATTGTTCTTGGAAGCCTTCAGCACTTCCAACTTCTTTAATTGTCCTGCAAAAAATTGTTTAGTTCTAAATCATGGAGTCAATAAAACATTGAACCAGTACATAATTTATTAAAATAACCGTCTCCCAACGAATGATTTTTTGTTTTTGGCGTTGTGCTATTTGAAAGAAGTGAAAGTGTCGAGAATTTGACCCCCCCCCCCCCCCCTCTGACGGTGGGGGCCACTACCGTCTCAGGAACGTTTAGCAGCTAATAACTTATTCTCAAGACTGACCAATCTTTATGTCATTCAAAAGCTCTAAATAATTAGAAGATATATTTCAGCAACATCCAGCCGGTTCGATGCACTATTAAAAAGTTATAAATGAAAAAGTGTAAAAATCGGACTTTTTCTGGTCATAACTTTGTCAATTTTATCCGGTGCTTTTTCGAATGCTTATAAAGCTTCGTCTTATTAATGCCTTTTGAATGATATGAAGATTATGAAGATTGGTCAGCCTTGAAAAATGTTATGCGCTGCTAAACGTTCCTGAGACGGTAATGGCCCGCTTCGCCCCCTGAGGGGTTAATGCCGTATGTGAAGAAAAAGCCGACCGATTGAGCTCGGCAAATGCCGTATTTGATTTTCGCACAGCACAAGTTCAACCAAATTGTGCAGTTCGCCAATGTTCAAAGGCAAATCCGTCAGCTGATTGCCGCTGACGTCCAGTGTTTTCAGCGACCGGCACCGCAACAACTCGTCGTGAAGACGTCCGATCATGTTGCAGTGCAAGTCGAGCAACTCCATGTTGACCAGACGATCCATTTGTGGAGGCTAAATTTTTATTTGTGGGGAAACCTTTTTTTGTACAAAAAAGGATCCTTGGAATTTTGAATAATTCGAATATACGGAACCGGAACAAGATTTATCGGGGGATTTGTTGAGCAAAAAATCCTCGGTTTCCCGATCCCGGGATTTTGTTTCAATTTATTATGAGAAGTTGGAAATAAGGAGCAAGCAGTACATCGGAACAGTCCAAAGCCTACCAATTCAGTGAGATAATTGTCGCACAAATCGAGCACCCGAAGCTTTTCCAAATGGACAATGGAAGGCGGCAACAAACGCAGCTCACATTGCGCTACATCGAGGAACTTAAAGTTTAAAATTCCATTTAAATTATTCGACTCGAATATTCGGAGATTTAAAGTTTAAACAAAATAAATTAGTAAATAAAATGCCTCAAATTTTATTGCCTGTAAATTGACGAGTCGGTCAAAGTCTTGGGGAAGATGGGTTATGGAATTGTTGGACAGGTTCAGACTGGACAACTGCGTTAAGTTGACGAAAGACTTTGGGAAACTGAAAGTAAAAATTATTTCACCGATTTATCGGAGAAAACAAAAAAAAAGGATTTAACCCCGTCACAATATTTGTGCTGATGTCCAAATAAGCCAAATTATGGCAGAGGCCAATCTCTTCAGGAACTTCAACAATCTCTGCAAAATAAATTAAGAAAAATTAAAAATTAAATGTTTTTTTACTAAAATATAAAAAAAGTCAAACTCAGAGACATTAATTATTTGTGACTTTTTTGGTCAAATGCAAAATGTTAAGGAAAAAAGGCAAATTGTTTCAATTTCTCAAAACAAAACATAAAACAATGGGAAAAATCACCCAAAATAAAATCCAACAAAAAACAAAAATTCGCTTCACAATTTGCAAATTAATTTTCTTAAAAAATTAATTTTCTAAAAAAATGTGCGAATTCTTTGTTTATATTTTTTACCATTTTTGCTCAGATTTAGCTCAACCAACGATGGCAAAGCACCAATATCGACGGGGATCACTTTGATTTTGTTCTCGCTGACGTCGAGGCGACGAATTTTGGTGCAACGAAACAAATCCTAAAAAATACCCAAAAAATGCTTTTTAATCATTTGAGGGGAATGCATTTAAACAACAAATAAATTGAAAAGGTTGTCGTAATTAAAGTTTTTAAATTAAACGGAATCCCGATTTTTTTTCAAAAAATAAAAATATTTTATAAAGTCGTTAGAGTTTCCGAGGTTTTCTGCTAAATTTGATCTGATTTCTGAAAAGCCAAATTATGTAATTCGTTTGATTGTTTTTGCAAAAAAAAAATTGCTTTTTTAAAAATGGAGGGGGGCACCACTAGCTTTAACTATTCCGAAAATCAAATACTTAATCAAAAATTTTAGACAAATCAATGATTTAACAAAATCAAATGTCTCATATTCGTAAACCGCCGGATTGTAAATTCGGAATCCTCCCCATTCTCCAAAGGATTGGCCCCATAATTGTTTATTATTACGGCGGGCAACTCTTCGATGGAGTTGACGTTTAGCAGCAATTCTTCGATATGTTTGCGCGACTTGAAGATTTCTTTGGGCACCTGCTCCAGCCTGAGTTGGCTGAAGTCCAACTGTTCGACGGGCCCAGCGCGACAGAACAGAGAGGCGGGAATGCAGAAAAACTTCATGCTAAATTAATTTTTTGAGAAATTCAAAAATGTTGTCCATAATTTTGATTATACATAAAATCAATCAATCACCCTTACCCTCCCTCCGGCGCTGATGAATTGAGCAAATTAGTTCAAAAGTGCTGTTTGTAGAAGCTTTAGCAATCAGTGCATCAATTTATCTTTGTGATCAGTGTGAGTGATTGATTGGGACTTTGTGAATAAAAGACAAAAATGATTTGTCCCGCCGGTCTCGCTAATTCATCGATTTTGGATTCGGGGCATTCATTAATTCATTAATAATCAAAATTTTGTTTTGTGTAAACACACAAACGACATTGAGAAGACGAATAGATAAGCATTCTGACATTTTCTGTTTCATTCAAATACATAAATGCAAGTCAAAAATCGACAAAGTTTTATTAAACAAAAACGAAAAAAAATTATTAAAATTTTATTTAATATTGAGTTTAAATCATCTCTAATTATTTCAACATATTTTAATTTGATTTTGTTTTGTAAAATTTTCCAAAATAGCTGGAGAAATTGAAGGTCTTTTTTTGCTTATCTCTTCGTCTGATCTGTGCACAAATATGGCGGCAAATCATTTGTGCATTTGTCGGCAATGGTAACGAATGAATGAATGAATTGATTGGAAGTCTCAATAATAATGATGCACTATTTTATTTAAAACTAAAAATAATGGACTATTTTTATTTAAAACTAAAAAAGATGGACTATTTTTATTTAAAATTAAAGCATTTTGGGGTCTTCCTGTTGATCACCTGTTGCGTGTCTTTCGATATTTTAAGCCAAAATTGAAATTTAAAAAAAGAATTTGGTCCTTATCGGTTGGTGTGGAGACATTTGTGGATTTTGACCCCACAAATGGCACTTTCCTAAAGATAACCAAATTTTGCTATCATTCCAATGCATAGGTTGGGTATAAACTAAACGATTGGACAAACCCACAAAGCTATTTTATAAAGCATAAAGGCACACAAATTGAGTGATCACTGATCATTGACAGTAATCAGCGCTTACAAAAGTCCCGAGAATGTGCATAGAAATTGCGAACAAAACGCCTTCTTAAACCAAAAGCGTCTAAAGCAGCTGGACATTCTCCCGCTTTCTTACAATAATAATATAAATAATATAAAAGTAAAAATAAAAATAAAAATAAAAGAAATTCTTTCTTCTCGTGGGATAAAAAAAAGCGGACGGCCGGTCGTTAGAGAGAAGATCGGCGAGTTTGTCCTTGACACGACGCTGTCGCGCATAAAAAACGTTCGGACTTTCTTTGTGTTGGGGGGGGGGCAAAACAAAATATTAAAAAATGATCTTTTGGGGAGGGCGATGTTTCATGGAATTAATTAGCCTGCCCTGGTTGTGATTTAGGAACTCTTTTTTGGGATTTGGAAATAACTCAAAATGTGTGCAATCGAAATTGGGATGAGAAAATCCATGTGAAAATGGCACAAAAGTCGGTGCACATCAGGGGGATGTAACCGGATGGAAACCGGACCCAAAATGTCCGGAAATCCGGTTGCATCCCTGGTCCAATAAAGCACCCTTTTACGGGCGAACTAACTCAGCAGAGGTCAAAACACCACACAATTCTCATAATAATGGGAAGAGTGCATCTGTTACTAGGCCCAAACAAACAGCAGGGGTCAGTGAATGGCCGACCATTCCCTGTGGTAACCGGGTAACAGAAGGGAGGGGGGGGAGGGGGGGGGGGGCACCGTCCGGTGTCCTCTCTCTCCCACTGCTTACGATTGGCCATATTTTGTTTATGAACTCGTCCAATGTGCACGAAAGCGCCGAATGGATGGAACGGAGCGGAAATATATACACCAGCAGGGATGTAATCGGATGCCGGAATTCCGGATGCCGGTTCCGGGTCTTTTTGGGAGCCGGAATTTCGGATGCCGGATTCCGGTTACATCTCTGAATGGGACAATTTCGTCGCGCCACAATTCTGTGCTTTTATGCGCCCCCGGGTTTGGTACCTATTTTGGCACTTTTTCTCAGATTTTCCCTCAATCGTCCAAATTTGGGGCGCTGAACCGTCCGGCACCAGAGAGGGGTGGGGGCTGGGATGGACTTGAATGACCTCGTCATGGATTATTTATTTGCGGGGAAATGAGAACAATACTACCGGTCGTTTCACTCTGTTACTGGAGATTGTTTTGGGAGGGGGGCGAGATCAAAAATTCGTTAGAAATCTGAGTGATTTAGTTTCGGGATGGGCGAAGCTTGTGGTGGTGGTGATCAGCAGGTCATTCATAGTTAGATACAGGCCAGGTCATTCATTGGTGCATATGTAAACAGCACACAAATGCGCGCCAGACAGAGGTGGGCGGTGAATGACCCCTCGGGGAGAGCTCAGAGAGCTTTGGGGGAAATTGTGGATGACTCATCCATCCATTCCTCGTCGTCCCCACACTCAAAAAAGCCACATTCTCCGCACCACAGCGCCTCCCTCGTACGGAGATCGATCGATACACACACACACAAACATATTCTATGTTTATGGCGAAGTACAGCCGTAGCAGAAGGAGAAGAGGGGTTGTAGGGGGGGGGGGTGTTCTTGGGGGAAGAAGCAGTAGGGGGGTTGTTCACGGGTGGAAGCAGTAGGGGGGTTGTTCACCCGGGAAGCAGTAGGGGGTTGTTCACGGGGGAAGCAGTAGGGGGGTTGTTCACGGGGGAAAGTAGGGGGGTTGTTCACCGGGGGAAGCAGTAGGGGGTTGTTCACCCGGGGGAAGCAGGGGGGGTTGTTCACCCGGGGAAGCAGTAGGGGTGTTGTTCACGGGGAAGCAGTAGGGGTTGTTCACCCGGGGGAAGCAGTAGGGGGGTTGTTCACCCGGGGAAGCAGTAGGGGGTTTACAACCGGGGGAAGCAGTAGGGGGGTTGTTCACCCGGGGGAAGCAGTAGGGGGTTGTACCCGGGGGAAAGCAGTAGGGGGGTTGTTCACGGGGGAAGCAGTAGGGGGGTTGTTCACGGGGGAAGCCAGTAGGGGGGTTGTTCACCCGGGGGAAGCAGTAGGGGGGTTGTTCACGGGGGAAGCAGTAGGGGGGGTTGTTCACCGGGGGAAGCAGTAGGGGGGTTGTTCACCGGGAAGCAGTAGGGGGGTTGTTCACCCGGGGAAGCAGTAGGGGGGTTGTTCACCGGGGGGCAGTAGGGGGGTTGTTCACCGGGGGAAGCAGTAGGGGGGTTGTTCACCCGGGGGAAGGTAGGGGGGTTGTTCACCCGGGGGAAGCAGTAGGGGGGTTGTTCACCGGGGGAAGCAGGGGGGGTTGTTCACCCGGGGAAGCAGTAGGGGGGTTGTTCACCGGGGGAAGCAGTAGGGTTGTTCACCCGGGGGAAGCAGTAGGGGGGGTTGTTCACCCGGGGGAAGCAGTAGGGGTTGTTCACCCGGGGGAAGCAGTAGGGGGGTTGTTCAACCCGGGGGAAGCAGTAGGGTGGTTCACGAACTGGGAATCAGTATGTGGGTTGTTCCCAAGCCGAGGGTAACAGTAGGGGTGTTCACCCGGGGGAAGCAGTAGGGGGTTGTTCACCGGGAGCGAGGGGAGAGCAGTAGGGTTGTTCACCCGGGGGAAGCAAGTTTAAGTAGCGTAGGGGTTGTTCACCCGGGGGAAAGTAGGGGGGTTGTTCACCCGGGGGAAGCAGTAGGGGGGTTGTTCACCGGGGGAAGCAAGGGGGGTGTTCACCCGGGGGAGCAGTAGGGGGTTGTTCACCCGGGGGAAGCAGTAGGGGTTGTTCACCCGGGGAAGCAGTAGGGGGGTGTTCCCCGGGGAAGCAGTAGGGGGGTTTCACGGGGGAAGCAGTAGGGGGGGTTGTTCACCCGGGGGAAGCAGTAGTAGGGGGTTGCACCCGGGGAAGCAGTAGGGGGGGTTGTTCACCGGGGGAAGCAGTAGGGGGGTTGTTCCGGGGGAAGCAGTAGGGGGGTTGTTCACCCGGGGGATAGCCGAAAGTAAGGGGGGGTTTCACCGGGGGAAGCAGTAGGGGGGTGTTCACCCGGGGAAGCAGTAGGGGGTTGTCACGGGAAGCAGTAGGGGGGTTGTTCACCCGGGGAAGCAGTGGGGGGTTGTTCACGGGGGAAAGTAGGGGGTTGTTCACCGGGGGGAAGCAGTAGGGGGGTTGTTCACCCGGGGGAGCAGGGGGGGTTGTTCACGGGGGAAGCAGTAGGGGGGTTGTTCACCCGGGGGAAGCAGTAGGGGGGTTGTTCACCCGGGGGAAGCAGTAGGGGGGTTGTTGTGATTTGGGTTGGTCAGGAAAAGTGAAATGCTGTCGAGACGAAATCAGCAGTTGAGCGGCAGGTGCTTCCTTAATGAACGAAGAAAAAATCATTTTGGGTTTCTCGATGAATCATTTTGTAACGGACACTCACGCAAAAGAAAAGGTTTTCAGCAGGATGAATAAGCCTAACGATTTTTGGTCCGAGAAATAACTTCAACACAAAACTATTAATTCCTTCACTACTGTACTGCCAACTTTTGGTTACCGTAACCTATTTGACATCAAATCATAAGATTTATAAAATGTTAAGCTTCTTTAGCGGGGGGGGGGCATTTTGTCCGAGTTGGCTTACCGGGACCAAAAAGTACGCAAAATCCGCATTCCAAGAAAAAAAATTCTCATTTAGGCATCAAAAATGCTGCTAAATCCACAGATATCCGCCGACCTTGTTTAATATGGTCTAATTCAAAAATGTTCGAAATGAATATTATTATTTCCGGACTTCTCTCGTCAAACCTCTTTAGCAAAAAAAAGAGTACTAATATGTCAAATTGTAAAGAATTGTGGTGGCAAAATATGAGTTTCTCAAGATTTTTGGTGGCGCGCGGACCGCAATTCGCGGCATCGATCATGGCATTATTGCAAAAATCAAATTTTAGAAGCGATTGTATAATTATTTTTTTGAAGATTTTTCTGATTGACCTAACGCCGCCTCATTTGTCAGTGCCCGTTTCCTTCCATTGTTTGTATAAATCTTTACTGTGGTTGGATGCGTAAGAGTGGGAGGAATTGGCTTTCAAATTTTATGAACAAAAATAGCATAGGAAATGCACAGAAAATTGTGTGAATCGTTGGGTTAGAAGACGACAACAAATCCGATTAGAGAGGGCGGCATCAGAGAGTATAAAACAATTTCCATTTTTTAATCCAAAAAAAAAGCTTCCCCTTTTATTTAATACAACAAAATTTATACATAAACAATCTGACGCCATGCTTTAAATTACATATCGCTTTTTGGTGGGCTTTATACTAAAAAGAAACAATTTTTTCGAAGAATATTCCTGAATTAAGAAAACAATATTTTTTTTTTGTTATAGGAACGGAAGTGCGCGTGTTGTTTTTTGTTCAAAACATGTGAAAACAATATGTGTAAAAAAGAATAAAATTGGCAAATTTAATGTATGAATAAGAGCTGAAGCCGAGGTGAATTAAATGACAAAAACCAATTCCAGCAAGGATATTTATTTATGTACAACCAAATCCGAGGAAAAATTGGCCGCAATCATATAAAGATTTTTCATTTAAAATTAAATGTTTTCTCAATCAGAAATTGTCGGCAACTTTCAGCGCTTGATATTCGTTAAAAAAAAGTTTTTCCACGAATTTGTCTGTAATTTCTTTTGAAACATGCAAACATCGAATAGTGATTGATTGATCAATGTTTCCGTTTTTTCCATGGTGCGTCACCGGGGTAATCACGATCGGTGATCCGATGATACGGAAGTATTTTTGATCAGTCATAGACTGGACCCGC
This sequence comes from Globodera rostochiensis, assembly GCA_018350325.1. Taxonomy (NCBI): domain Eukaryota; kingdom Metazoa; phylum Nematoda; class Chromadorea; order Rhabditida; family Heteroderidae; genus Globodera; species Globodera rostochiensis. Next base: position 4,461,217 of record JAEVLN010000002.1, read on the forward strand.
GGATCAGATTCAGACCAAAATTACAGAAACACTGATCGCTGTGATGGATATTGATATATCTGGATGTGCTCAATCCGTTCAAATTTCAGTCTAACATCCAACGGAAATGTGTGCTACTAGTAAAAAAAATTAACGCGCCTTCGGCGTCTGATCAGTTGTCGTGTCCTCATCAGCATCATCATTATTCCCAGCCATTTTCTGACTCTTCTGTTGCTGTTGAAGTGGAACAACAACGCGCTGCTTGGTGTTGGGCGAGTTCGGATGGGATGGTGCCGCCGATTGGAGCGAGTCGCCGGCACCCAGCGAGTTGAAGGAGGAACGACACGAATGCAGCGAGGCAACACTTCCCCTGGAGAAGCAATGGAAACAAACATTTTCCAAATTGAAGAACAAAACCCCAAACTTAGACTAAAACAAACCAACCACCCCTAGTGCTCTCAACTCGTCCAAAAATTGTCTGTCAGTTCCTAAAGCTCACGAAACAATACCCCCCCCCCCGGGACTTTTTTCATAAATCGTCGTACAGAGCCAAAATCCTGTCAAATGACAAAGAACCCACTTGAAGTCGGCCGAGTTCAGCACCTCGTGGTAGACCATCAGTCGGCACTTGTGCGTTGTTGTACTGCTGCCACCGCCACCGCCGCCGCTTCGATGCTGCAGCTTTTCACTTGCAGCCACAGCTTCAGGCGATGACACTTCCACCGCCACTGTCGTCGAAGCCGTAGTAACAGAAGAAGCAACAGCAGCAGCAGAAAGTGCAGCACTCGCTTGCGAATCATGTCGCTGTCCATCTGTAGGCGCGGTGACGGCAAGCGTAGGACGAATGTCGGCCGGATGACGCCATTGCAGAATGTATGTGCCCGGCTTTGCGCAATAGTGCGAGCCCTGTGATGAGTGGGGTTTGCTAACTTTTACTCTACGTAAAATGATCCTAATCAAATCGTGTCAGGACGAAATGCCAACCGGTAAAAATGCCAACCATGCCTGAAACGGCCAAAATGCCAACCAGGCAGTTGGCATTTTGGCTAAAAACTTTCTCTCAGCTGCCTCTCACTCTAACTCCCTCTCCCAGTCTCTTTATCTCCTTTCTCTCCCTCTCTTGTCTAATTTTCCCTCTCTCTACATCTCTCTCTCTTTCTCTCTCTAGTTTACTTAGTCCCAGGTTTTAAGATTTGTAACTTTCCAAACTTTGACGAAAAATGACTTCATTATATTTCTTTTTGTCCCTTTTCCCCCACCTGCATCGAGTCGCCTTCGCCAAAGCTCAGCGGTCGTTGGGTCTCGGAGAGTTCAACGCCGACGCGAAAATCCGGCTCGCCAGTGATTGTCTGGATATGTGCAGGGGGGACGGGAAGGGAAAGAGGGGCAGCCATGTTGGGGCATCGTCGACCGATTTCATTTTTTAGATTTTGTCTTGGAGGGGTACCGAAAATAAAATCGAACTTTAGGGGATGTATTTTGCGTTTTTATTGCATTTAAGCAATTTTCAAAAATGCAATTTTTTTTTTTGCGAATTCTGATTTATGCTACAAAAAGCCCAAAACATTTTGTCTCACAAAAGCTTCTTTTAATTTTTATAGCGCGTTAAACAAAAATTAATAAATAAATTTGTCGCTTTACTTTTGCCCGCCACTAAACATATCCCGGGTTTAAAAAAATATTAAAATAACGCCCCCGCCCACATGAAAATGTGGCGTTGTGTTGCTGCTGGTGCCGGAGGAGGACAACAAATTGGAGATTTCGTCCACCACCCGCTCCACCGGGCCCATCACAGAGGAGGCGACGCTGGACGGAGCCAAACCGCTTCCGGCACCAGCACCGCCGCCGGCGGCATTTGTGGCAGAGGAGGCCGACTGTTTCTGCTGCTGGTGGTGGCCGGAGGAGATTTTCTGGGCATAATAAAATAAATTTAGAACTTTTGAAATTCGAATATACACATTCCATCAAAACATCGAAACCAAAATGGCATGAAAAGTAATGTGTCAATAGCACGGTCGGGAACCCAGCTTTTTGGTCAAAAACCGAATCCAGGGGTTCAAAACAAAACCGGGGGTCGTAGGCTTACCGAAAACCGGTATAAGCGCTTTTGCTCAACACTAATCAATACCAAACAACACAACACACCACACCTTGTCCGACTGGTAGATGATGAACTCGCATTCGCCCTTCACAATGTCAAAGTCCCATGTCAACACTGAACCGGAATGGCCGATCCACACGTAAATCTGAAAAACACATATGGGGGAACAGGAGGTGTTCAACAATGATGGTCTGGTCCGGTCCGTCCGTCACACGAGGAGGATTAACTTTTCTTCAAAATGATCAGACACAAAAAAAATGCAAAAATGATCGGATTAAGTTCGGCTGATCAGTGAATGACCAGCAATTAACTCCACCCACCTCATACGGAATGCCCTTGTTCACTGTCACGTTGGTGTACGTGTTGGTCAAGCAGTTCTTCAGTTCGTCGCTGGGAATCGGCAAATACTCCGTCTTCGGCACCGTCCAGGGTGGCTGCTGTTCATTGCCAACTGACGTCTCAAAATGGCACGGACCACCAATGAATTTTGGCAAAAATTGTTTGGGGATGTAACTGAAAAAACAAAAAAAAAAAAACAATTTTTTTTTTAATTATGAAGTTTGTCCACGGGTTCTAACCGTCCTAACTCCTTCAGCACGTCCTCGCTGGCGTAAAGCTCGAACTTCTTGCGCGTGTTCTCGTCAATGAATGGCAACACCAGTGTCCACAGGACGGGGAACACACGGGGCGCACGCGTGATCAACACCAGACCCATCGTCTCCGGATAGTGGGCCTAAACAACATCAAATCAACAAAGAGATGATCATAATGACCGAGAAAAAATGTCAAAAAAAATCTGATCAGAAAATAAGCGACGCCGAATCTGATCAAAATGAAAAACCAAAATGACAAAAGGTCAAAAAATTAATTGATTGAAGACTGGTAAATAATCAATATAAATCGAAATAATAAACTTTCGACTTACCTCAACAATTTCAATAATGCGCAACAAACACTGAACACCGGGCCGCCAAAGGTGGCGCATGCTTAACAAAATAATGAAATTATCGACTCTAATTTTTTTTTTGCGAAATTATAACATTTTTTCAATTAAAAATTTGAAAATAACAAAATGCAGCACAAACGCACGCACCTCAGCCCTTCCAAGTCAACAAGCAAAGCTAAAAGAAATAAAAATTTAATTAAATATACAAAAAAAAAGCATTTTTAACGCACTCCATGTGCTGATCGGCTTGCCTAACCGGTGGGTGGCTTCGGCCGTCTTATTCAGTCCTACAAATTATGGGGAAAAAATGTTATTATATTTTTAAGAATTATTTTATTTGTTTTACCTTGCTCACAAATTAAGAGCGTGAATTTCACAATGGATTCGAGGCCAACCGAACGCAAAAGACCCTGAAAATATTGTAAAATTTTTAATAGAGAAATCTTTTCAAAAATATGTGGACCCTGACACCTGTGATCAATTTGGATGAAAATTAGGAACGATCAATCCAACCATCGTTTTCAGATCAAATTATTTCAACAGTTTTGGGAGATTCATCGATAGAGACTCTGACCACAAAAGTAATAAAAAAAATAACCATGTCCGCCCCGGTGAGAACGGAGTAAAAAGTTTGGTTCAAATATTTTTAAAATCGATTTAATTGGCATAAAAAAGAAAGGCCCATGCCATGCCATCTCAGTCCCCCCCCCCTCCACCAACACGCACCTTAATGTCCATTTGGCCAAGCCGAAGGATGAACAGGGGGCGTCCCTGAATAAGAATGTCGGGATTAAGTAATGCTTGACGTCGGCCAAAATTCGTTTTTATTTCTTGAAGAATTTTTGTTTGAACAAAATTATTAGTGAATTCATTCAACTAATTTTACAATTTATTATTCCATCAATATGCACGCGTTCTGCATTTATTCACCACCATCAACACACCTGGTTGTCGTTGTGGTGCCAACCGCCGGGAAAATATTTGAGAAACACCGCCGGAGGCGCAAAATCGGTCAAAAGACTGTCTTAAAATTTTTTTAAATGTGTAACATTTGTTATTATTTTAAACATTGTACAAAATCACCGATTTTGTGCTGTTTTCGCCAAAGCAACGAGTTCAGCACCTAAACAACACATTTGTTTAACAAAATAATTTTTGAAATCCAATTCTTGGCACTCAACAGGGAACGATCGGGGGTCAGTTTGGCGCCGTTGTTTTTCTTCGTTTTGTTTTTTATTTTGATCGTTTTGGCCCGACCTCGCGCCAAAACGATCAGATCTGGCAGGGAATACCAAAATGTACGGAATCCGAAATTCCGGCTTCCAAAAAAAAAGCGAAAATCGGGAGTCCGGTACATCTTTGGCACCCACCATTTGTGTGGCCTTTTGCACGTCAAAGTCGCGGGCGCGCAAAAAGCGCAGCAAATGCGCGTCGTTTGGAATTTTGGCCTTGTGCATGTTTTGCAGTCTGTACTTCAACTCGCACAGCCGACTTTCCTAAATTTTGTAAACAAAAATATATTTTTTTAATTTTTTTTATTAGCAAATTTCGGCTGCTCCCCTATCTATACATTATATATATATGCAAGTTCTTGACAGGAAAACAGACAGACAGTTTTTGCAGGGACTGGCTGGGCAATAAGTAAGTACTTCCCGGGATTCATTCATGACTTTTTGACATCCATGCCTTTTCGGATGGTGGATCAATCCCCCCCGGGGGGGGGGGTGCTCACTTTTTTTTGGGGGGGGGGGGGGGGGGGGAACGTTGCCGCTGCCAGGGGAAATGTTCAATTGTTACCGTCGTTAAGGAATTTGCATCGAAATCAGCATTTTGCCCGGCGGCAATTTTACTAATAATCATTTTTAAGAAGTGAGACGATAAATCAGGACAAACAGCAACAAAAGAAACAACAACAGCAATGTAAACAGTGATAAAAATAAAAATAACATTTGCACCTCCAGCGGAGTCAGTTGGCCCAGAAAGCGTTGGATGTACTCACTCTCCAGCTTCGATTCCACTGGAAAATAAAATTAATAATAAAATGTTTGAGAATTAAAAATATATATATAATAGCAAAGGAGAGGGGGGGGGGTACGTACACTTTCCAAAATCTTCAAAGAGATTTCCCGTCGGTGCCTATCGGCACCGAGAAGCCCCTCCCCCCGAAGTAAAACAGAATTTTCATAAACTCGTTTTTGAAAAATTCGAAAGTCGGCAAATATCGAATTTTTACGATATTTTTTTAACAAAAATATTAAAAATTCTAAAAAATTTACCGAACATCTTAATGTCCAAAAAAAATTGCTTAACAAAAATGCAATAAAAACAAAAAATTCACCCCTAAGATCGAATTTTTCTTGAATCAGCCCCCCGCTGAAAAAAATACTGGCTACGCCCTTGGTTTCCAATACACACAATTACTATTGAAATGGGCGAGGAAAACATTTTTTTTAGCAAAATCTAAACAAATTTTAGCCTCATTTGTGGGTTTTTGTCGAACTAAATTTTTCATGAGAAGCTCCAAAACAGCCCTGAGGGGTTTTTGTTAACCCTAAAGATAGCCAAACCGGACAATTTGGTTACAACTATCTTTTACGACACCGTATAATATAATTCTGAGCTCGCAAATTATCGCCAAAGACCGGGAAAAACCGATCCCGGAATCAAAAAAGTGATTTCTTCAAAATTTCTCTTACGATCGTCAAAGCTCCGCGTTCTGTCTACCGCCAATTTGGCCGACGCTTTTGTGCCCGGCGGTGCATCGCTGGCAACGCTCACCAACACGTTAGGCGACGGCTTAACGCCTCCAGCGCCGCTCGAGCGCCGTCGTTTGAGTTCCTGTAAATTTTTCTAGAATTTCAAAACGACTGCGCCTTTTTTGACCCCCCCCCCCGCAGCCACCTCAACACTCAGCTTCTCCTCAGCCGTGCCGGACAACGGCGGCGCGTTGGCAACATATTCAGCGCTTAAAATGTCCGGTGCTGTGCCGGTGCTGGACGAGGCGGCGGCCGTTGTCGGTGGTGGCAGTGAAGTTGGGGGCCTGGGTGGAAAAAAATAAACCTTTTTTTGTTAAATCAAAGCGTCGGAAATGCTGCCCCCCCCCCTCCCCAAAATTCTTTAAAAAATGCCAAAATTCCTCATAATTCAATTTCAATTTGCCAAACACCAAATCGACATGCATCGTCAGTTTTTTGTTATTTTTGTGTACGACTTCTAATTTAATAAACAAACAAAATGTTACCGTCCCTCAAACGCCGACTCCTTCGTTGCGCCGTGATCCGAAGCGGTGGCCGACTTGGCACCGCCCGACGACTCCGCCCCGTCCGTACTCGACACGTCGATGGCCGAGTCGGTGGCCAACGCGTGGTGCAAATCGTCCACCTTTGTGCTGCTGCCGTCCTCTAGCACAAAAAAAAAGGTAAAAATTTGGGGGGAAAACATTTTTTTCTCCAGAAAATTCATTGAAAACTCTCACCAGCCGCACTCCACGGCGGAATATGTGTGGTACCCGATTTGATCAGCTCATCGATGAAATACTCCAGCACCTCTTTGCCCTGGGCGCGGGGAAAATATTGGAAGTTATTAAAATCAAAAATTTGAATTTATCTCCAGCAAAGCCGCCCGCCCCCACGCTTCAGAAAATTGTTTTTTTCAAAACAAAAAATTGTTTTCTAGTTTATAGAATCTGAATCGAAATCCGGTCCAAACCTGGCACGAAAATCCAAATTTGTATAAAGAGAAAACCCGGGGGGTTTTCTTTCAATCAATGCCAAACAAAACACGGAGATTTCGATCCAAAAAATTCGTAACCCCCTGGGATTTCACCTTTATAAATACCTTTGCAATGTTTGACCCGTACTGCTTGACAGCCAGCTTCTCAACGGCTGTCTCGAAGCCGAAGAATGACTTCACGTCCAAACTGGCGCTCTGCTCGAAGCAGGTCCACTCCGGATTTTCGGTGTGGACCTGAAGTTAAAAGTTGATGAAAATTCCTTTAAAAATTCTCGAGAAAATTTTCTCCTCCCCTATCACAAAAAATCTGAATCCCAAACTTTCCCCAAAAACTTCTCACGTAATATTTGCAATTCTCCACCACCACAATTCGACTGGAGAAGGAAATGTTCGATGCTTCAATGAGCAGCGTTCGTTGGCGCATGTTCAAATGGTTGCGCTGCTTGAAGTAGATGAAGTCGACGCTAGCAATCTAAAAAAAAATGATTTATAAAATGAAAATTTCTAATAGCGATTCCTATTTTTGCCATTTGGTCAGACCTTTCTTTACCCTGTTTAAGGCTTTTTTTACACCAGCTTTTAGAGCAGTCCAGAGTATTGCCGCGGGGAGTAATTTCGAAGGAAATTTTAGAAAATTTTGTCCGAAATAAAATTTGTGGTCCCAAGTGATTGGGAAAATCCGGGCTACCCGCGTTTTTGGACCCGTCTCTCTTGAGCTGGAAACCCCCGGGGCCGAGTCATTTGGCTCAATTTTTAATTAGTCCATTACAGGCCCGTACACAAGGGGGGGGGCAAGGGCCCCCCCCCCGAAATGTTTTTTGAGAAAAAAAAAAACCAAAGGGGGACCCTTTTGTTTTACAAAACTGATCAATTTTTGGACCAATTTTCAACGATTATTCAGATTACATTCTAAATTTTCTCCGGCGGCGCCTATCGGCACCGCCGACCCACCCGCGCCCCCAAAAGAAGTAGAATTTGCAAAAAAATTTGCATTTTTGAAAAATTTGAAAATCGACAAAATTTTTAGAAATTTCAACAAAAATGTTAAAAATTTAAAAAAAAATTTACTGAAGATTGAACTTTTTTGAAAAATTTTCTAAGAAAAATGCAATAAAACCAAAAAAAAACACATCTAAAATCCAACTTTTTTTTAGCAAATGCTTTAAAAAAATGCACCCCTAAGAATCGACTTTTTTTTGCTTGTCCCCCGCCCGAAAAATTTTTCAGGGTACGGCCCTGGTCCATTAATGCGATTTTTCTTCGCGAATTTAAAAAGAAATTTAGTTTAACCAATTGAAGGGAATTTGGGTTATTTGTTGTTCCTTCCCTTTCTAAAACCCGAAAAAATAGAAACCTTTTTGACCAAATAGGGAGCGTCCACGTTCAGCTGACATTTGCGTTCGACGATTTCCTCCGCGCCGTCGTCGGACCGCCATTCGTCAGTGATTTCGGAGCCGACAAAAATCGGAATTTGTGGGCATGTCGGAAAACGCTGAAATTTTTTGCACAAAAATAAGGATTTTCTGTCATTTCCCAAAAATCGCTTCACCGGTTGATTTATTCATAATCCCGGCACACCGAAACCTTATAATGTAAAGAAAAAGGAAATTCCTGTCAACTTTATGCTTGCAAATTGTCTGGAATTCGGATCCCAAATCGCGATAAACTGAACTTCCTCTAAGAATTATCTATCAAAATTCCAAGTGTCGCATGGCACAACTTTATCAACATTTTTGAGAAATTTTTTATTTTTTTCTTACAAAATTCGTCAAAAAAAACCTTGTGATAAGCAGCCATCACCAACTCGAACGGGTGTTTGTATACGCGGACCGGACTTTGATAAGTTTGGACCATCGTGGCAGTGTTTGTGCAAAATTTGGGTCGAAAAATCAAAAAAAAAAAGCGGAGAAAAAAATGTATTGTACAACACAATAAAGAAGATAGATGAAAAGCAACGAATCTAAAAAACAAACAAAAGGTAGCAATCAAATTTTCAAAAAAATTTGGGGACTCAGAAATGGCCAGAAATTTGTTCAGGAATGGGCAAAAATACTGCAGCGGTAACACTTTTTGCCAACGGGAGCGGGTCGTTTCGGCCCCGCCGTTTCGGCCCCAAGACATTTCGGCCCCAAGAACGTTTCGGCCCCAAGACATTTCGGCTCCAAGAACGTTTCGGCCCCAAGACATTTCGGCCTCGTGTTTCGGCCCCAAGACATTTCGGCTCCAAGAACGTTTCGGCCCCAAGACATTTCGGCTCCAAGAACGTTTCGGCCCCAAGACATTTCGGCCCCAAGAACGTTTCGGCCCCAAGACATTTCGGCCTCGTGTTTCGGCCCCAAGACATTTCGGCTCCAAGAACGTTTCGGCCCCAAGACATTTCGGCTCCAAGAACGTTTCGGCCCCAAGACATTTCGGCTCCAAGAACGTTTCGGCCCCAAGACATTTCGGCCTCGTGTTTCGGCCCCAAGACATTTCGGCCCCAAGAACGTTTCGGCCCCAAGACATTTCGGCCTCGTGTTTCGGCCCCAAGGACGTTTCAATTTTTTTTTGTAATGTCAATAGTAAACCAAAATTTTTTGTTATAACTTCAATTTTATCATCATTATTTTTTGAGATTCTGCTTTACTGTTAGGGGGGGGGACAGGACGTTTGGATCACCGTGCACGGATACCAGGGCTGCATCGAAAGAAAAAATTTTCGAAATCGGAATTTTTTTATTTCGGTTTTTGAAATCGAACAAAAGAAACCCAAGGTTAGTAGTAACTACCCCCCACCCCCTAGTGATCGTGAGCCTATTGAGTCCTGAGTCCCGTCCTCTCGTGGACCTATGGAGGTCTCTTATTCCCATCTCATCGCGGGCCTATTGGTTCGGTTTTGAACCAGACAGGGTTCGTGTACCTATGAGGGTTCGTATTCCCATCTCATCGCGACCAAGGGTTTCGGTTAAACCCTTTCCTATCGTGAACCTATAGTAGGGTTTCGGGGTCGAACCAAAAGGGTTCAGGGGTTTCAGGGTAAACCAAAAGGTTTTGGATGGAGGGATGGGGAGGGGAGGAGAGGGGTGGTGAACTTTGTACTTTGGTGTCCACCCCCGTCCCATCGTTAGGCGTCCGTCCACCCCATCCTTCCTTCCATCCATCAGTTGGACAGAGGGGTCAACATAAATTGATTTCCGAAGGGAAGGGAAGGGTTTACCTTTCCAGCCCAATTGGCCAAACAGTTTGGGGGGTGAGATAGGTCCTTCCCTCGCGGGGAGGATGATTTTCTTTTGATTACCCGTTACATTTGAAATGGAGTGGTCCGTCTCAACTCAAAAAAAAAAAAAAAACATTTCCCCCTAACATTCAGTATTCTTTCTCTCTTCTCTCTCTCTCTTTCTCTTTCTCTCTCTTCTCTCTCTATCTTCTCTCTTTCTCTCTCTTCTCTCTCTCTCTTCTCTCCTTTTTTTCTCTCATTTCCTGAACCGGAACGGCCGGGTTCTCTTGCGGCGCTGCAAGCTAAGCCCCTCTCCGTTCCGGGGAAGGTTGATTCACCTCTCTCACTTCCTGAACCGGAACGGCCGGGTTCTCTTGCGGCGCTGCAAGCTGAGCCCCTCTCCGTTCCGGGGAAGGTTGATTCACCTCTCTCACTTCCTGAACCGGAACGGCCGGGTTCTCTTGCGGCGCTGCAAGTTGAGCCCCTCTCCGTTCCGGGCTCTCCTCTCACCTTTCTCTCTCTCTCCCCTCTTTTTCTCTCTCCTTCCCTCTCTCTCTCTCCTTCCCTCTCTCTCTCTATCTTTTATCTCTCCCTTCTCTTTTACTCTCTCTCCGTCACTTCTCACCCACACTTTCTCTCTCTCTCTCTTCCTTTCCCCTTCCCTTTATCTCTCTTCCCTCTTTTTCTCTCTCCTTCCCTCCTTCTCTCTCTACCTTTTATCTCCTCTCCCTTTCTCTCTCTCTCTCTCCCCTCTTTTTCTCTCTCCTTCCCTCTCTCTCTCCGCTCCTCTCTCTCTCTACCTTTTATCTCTCTCTTCTCTTTCACTCTCTCTCCGTCACTTCTTACCCCTCCCTTCCCTCTCTCTCTCTCTACCTTTTATCTCTCCTCTCCCTTTCTCTCTCCCCTCTTTTTCTCTCTCCTTCCCTCTCTCTCTCCCCTCCTCTCTCTCTCTCTCTCTACCTTTTATCACTCCCTTCTCTTTCACTCTCTCTCCGTCACTTCTCACCCTTCCCTTTCTCTCTCTCTTCTCCTTATCTCTCCTCTCCCCTTTCTCTCTCTCTTCTCCTTATCTCTCCTCTCCTCTCCCCCTTTCTTTCTCTCTCTCCCCTCCTCTCTCTCTCTCTCTACCTTTTATCTCTCCCTTCTCTTTCACTCTCTCTCCGTCACTTCTCACCCCTCACTTTCTCTCTCTCTCTCTTCCTTTCCACTCCCCTTTCTCTCTCTCTTCTCCTTATCTCTCCTCTCCCCTTTCTTTCTCTCTCTCCCCTCCTCTCTCTCTCTCTACCTTTTATCTCTCCCTTCTCTTTCACTCTCTCTCCGTCACTTCTCACCCCTCACTTTCTCTCTCTCTCTCTCTTCCTTTCCCCTTCCCTTCCCTTTATCTATCTCCCCTCTTTTTCTCTCTCCTTCTCTCTATCTCTCTCTACCTTTTATCTCTCCTCTCACCTTTCTCTCTCTCCCCTCTTTTTCTCTCTCCTTCTCTCTCTCTCTCCTTCCCTCTCTCTCTCTATCTTTTATCTCTCCCTTCTCTTTCACTCTCTCTCCGTCACTTCTCACCCCTCACTTTCTCTCTCTCTCTCTTCCTTTCCCCTTCCCTTTATCTCTCTCCCCTCTTTTTCTCTCTCCTTCCCTCTCTCTCTCTCTACCTTTTATCTCTCCTCTCCTTTTCTCTCTCTCTCCCCTCTTTTTCTCTCTCCTTCCCTCTCTCTCTCCCCTCCTCTCTCTCTCTCTCTACCTTTTATCTCTCTCTTCTCTTTCACTCTCTCCGTCACTTCTTACCCCTCCCTTCCCTCTCTCTCTACCTTTTATCTCTCCTCTCCCTTTCTCTCTCTCTCTTCAGGGGTTTCAGGGTAAACCAAAAGGTTTTGGATGGAGGGATGGGGAGGGGAGGAGAGGGGTGGTGAACTTTGTACTTTGGTGTCCACCCCCGTCCCATCGTTAGGCGTCCGTCCACCCCATCCTTCCTTCCATCCATCAGTTGGACAGAGGGGTCAACATAAATTGATTTCCGAAGGGAAGGGAAGGGTTTACCTTTCCAGCCCAATTGGCCAAACAGTTTGGGGGGTGAGATAGGTCCTTCCCTCGCGGGGAGGATGATTTTCTTTTGATTACCCGTTACATTTGAAATGGAGTGGTCCGTCTCAACTCAAAAAAAAAAAAAAAAACATTTCCCCCTAACATTCAGTATTCTTTCTCTCTTCTCTCTCTCTCTCCCTCTTTTCTTCTCTCCGTCCCCCTTTTCCCTCTCTTCTCTCTTTTTTTCTCTTTTTCTCTCTTTCTCCCCTTCTCTTCCCTTTTTTTTTTCTCTCTTTCTCTT